>CAHIKZ030002266.1:47500-122500 GCA_903632075.3 Acanthosepion pharaonis
AAAACTTCCAATTCAGTTATTTAAATTAAATTAAATTAAACATACCTAGTTCTGTTTCATTAAAAAATGAAACAGAACTAGATACTTTAATTTAATTTCTATAACTGAATTGGAAGATTTTAGCTTCTGTTTTTGAAACATGGTAATTCCTGTGTAGCAATGGAATGATAATTTTTAAAAAATAATTATATACATATATATATATATATATATATATATATATATATATAAATATATAAACACACACACGGTCATATAAATGTATATGTATGATGAAGAAAATTGAATAATTGTGTATGTGTGTGTTTGGTTAAATATTTATACGCATAATTGTGACAACTAAATTTCTTCAGTGCAGATATGCATGCATGTGCAAATATGCATCTGTGCTTTAATAAAGGTGCTTCTTTTTCTGAAACACAGCAGAAATATAAATGCAGAAAAAAAAAAAACTCTTTATATTTCCCTGCACGGTTTTTGCTTTATAAAATATTAAATGAAATGAATGCACATACTCAACAGACATTGCAGCAGCAGCAGCAGCAAGAAGTCAGTTGCATAAGTATAGCAGGCATGCAATATGTGCAGGAAGTCTTTAAGCCATTCCTTACGGAAATGTATAAAAATATCTTCACAGAAATTTGTAAATGGATTCCAAATTATTAGAAAATGGCTGACAGCTTTATAAATTTTTCTGCTAATCATAAACTGTTTTATTTTTTTTGCAATTTTTTCTGTTGCACAATTATTAATCTGTCAAAATTCATTAAAAATAAAGAAAATAAGTTCAATAATGTATCATCAAACGGTTATCATTTTAAGCTCATTAAAAAAAAAAGAGAGAAGTCTATAAGATATCTAAAACTTCTATATGCCATATCACTTCAGGATGCGGATGATTATGGATCTCCACAACTTCCTATTCTATATAGCTCTTTACATTGTTTATCTTTTTACATTCCCTCCCAGTCCCTGTTCTGCCATCCATTTACACAAGCTCGTTATTCCTGGGTATGACGAAAAACTACATCCGAAGGTTTTGTGGGGTGTGGAACCTTCACTTAATTGCTGTTTTTGCCAGGTCCACCCTGACCTGGGATGATAGCACCTGTTAGAGTCCCTGCTATGGTAAAATAGTGAACCCCCAAACAAAACAGAACACTATGAAAGTATAAAAATATATTTTTGTATATAAAAATTACCAACGATACATATTTATTGTAAAATTACCAACAATATCTATTTATAGTATATATTTCGTTCAGACTATAAAATTGTGTTAAAAATATTTAGATTTCAGCATTAAAAAAAACCCATAAAAGTTAATATGCTGTTAAGCAAAATCAAACAACCAACATTAATGAACTCTTTCATGACATTAGTCCATACAATATCCTAAAAGTTCTTAAAGAAATCATAATGTATTCCAGAATATAACTTCAAAAAAACTACAACATAATACACACATATCATCTATAGTAATCATGTCCACACAAACATGTATATATACAAAAGATGTGTATCATCTACCATGTATCCAATTGCGAAAGCAGAATATCATGTCATATTTTTCTTACTTCAAAGCCATACCCCAAATTATATATATTATTTCACTATTTGTGTGTTTATATATATATTATATATATATATATATATATATATATATATATACGCATTTTACTATTTGTGTGTTTTTGTGTGTGTATATATATATGTACGCAATTTACTATTTGTGTGTTTGTGTATATAAATATATATATATATACATACACATTTTACTATTTAATATATATATATATATATATATATATATATATATATATATATATATCTCAAGTATAGGATTGTATACAGAATAAATTCCAATAACCAAGAAATACTATTCTTAAAAAGCACTCTTTACAGAATAGAGCAAATATAATTTATTTGAAAATTATATATAAATATGTTATAAAATCACTACAAAAATAGCCATTTTGTTTCAACACCTTCTGGTGTTTTATCAAGTGGTGGTGTTGAATGTAGAATAAAGAGTTTTCCCTTTAAACTCTAAAATAGGTAAATCATATATACATACATATATACATACACACACACACATATATATATATATATATACAAACATACAAATAGTAAAATTAAAGCTTAAAATATAAAATTAACTGAGGACTCATTACCAAAATCAGCAGAACCTAAATATAAAATATTATAATATTAATATTATCACAATAAGATCAAGATCTCTTACTGTTTCATGTAATAACAATTATTAGGTATATCCACTTGATCATTATTATTATTATTATATGAAACTGGGTAGTGGATTTTGGTATTATTATATTAATGCTTAGAATATTGCTGTAAGTCTTCCATTCATCCATGTTTAGAATATTACTGCCACATATGGTTTAGTGCCCCTGCTATTTACCTTGAACTTCTAAGATACAAAGAAGAATCTGCAATATTATTGGTCCTGATCTGGCAGATCAGCTTGAGAGACTTTCCCACCACCATAAGGTTGTCTGTCTTTTCTATAGATACTTCCATGGTATTTGTTTGAATGAGCTCTTTGCTATGTACTTTATAGTTTCTGAATTTAATTGCAGCACTAGACTGGCATCGAGATCTCATCAATCTATAGTTGAGCTGGCTAGATGTAGCCATAAGTTCTATACGAGCAGTTTTTTCTCTTATACTTCTTACTTGTGGGACTCCTTTCTGGCTTCATTGCTTTCCAACCAACATTAATCTTCAAAAATTTAAATGAAATGTCAATCGCTATCTACTGTCCATCTGATTACTGTTTTCTCTTTCTGCTCACCATTAATGTTTCTGTTCCTAATTCTTCAACCTGTCCTGGGTATGATGGTAAACTACGTCTGCGTAAGACGATAAACTACATCCAGCAGCAAGGCCTCTGATCAGGAGCTTTTCAGAAGTGTGGAACCACCTCTTAATTGCTGGTGTTCCCAGGTTCACTCTGACTTGGGGTGGTAGCACCTGTTAGGGTTCCAACTATGGGCAAATAGTTAACCCCTAAACTAATGTCAAAGAACTTTGAATGTGTAAAAATAGGTTTTAATACCAGCAATGAATATTTCGAGGAAAAATATCAACAATACCTTTTTCAAAGAAAAAATATTATCAGCAACACATTTTTGAAGGAAAAAATATTACCAACAATACATTTTCATAAATAATTATTACTAACATTACATTATTACCAGCAATATACTAACCCTCAAACTGATGTCAAAATGCTATGAAAGTGTAAAAATAGGTTTTAATACCAGCAGTACATTTTTGTAAAAATTATCAGCAGCAATACATTTTTGAAGAAAAAATATTACTAGCATTACATTTACCATAATTTTACCAGCAATAAAAATCTTGTTGGCATTAAATAATCCATTGAGGTTGATATGTCATAAAACAAACCAAACCAAACCAAACTAATTCTTCAACACCCTGTAACACCTTGTGTTTTAATGGCATTACTGTCTGTCTTGGGGTGATACCGATAAAAAAAATTAAAAAAATGTTCATCAGATAAGTTTTGTTGAAGATAAAATACAAGTTAAGCTCATTTCTATTTTTTAATCAATTTTTATTGTTGATGGATTAATTTTTTATGTTAGTGTTAAAGATATATAGGGACCATGTAAGTTCATGTTAAAGTTCCTATTTTTTCATTGGCTTCTGTCATATCAAGAATAGGATAATTTTAATCAAATTCAATGGTCATTTCCTGATTATTTTGAATTTTAAATGTTGAATGATTGATTTCATATCATTGTTATGCGATTTTTTGCACTTCAAAATGTGTTGAGTCATATGAAAGAATCTAAATAGATTTTAGAATGCCTATTTCTGAATCAAGTGATTTTTTTAATATTGGTTTTGACTTAATATGGATAGCTTCTTAAATTTGTAATCTTTTTAAAAAAGTGTTCTCCGAAGTATTTTATTCAAAAGCAGCATATATTATTTTAATATCTATATTTCTGACTCTTGTGTTAAAATTATTTATCAGTTTTATTTACATAATTTTTTCTTTCTTTTCTGGTAAAGGCTGGCCTTAGACAATAACAGACTTATATTTAAACTCCTGATATTTGTACAGAAGTCTAGGGTAGAGTAAAGAAATGTCAAAATATTTTGGAGATGCCTATAAAATCTTCACGAAGCTTCTCTTTCAGACAAGATTATTTTGCTCTTC
The DNA here is from genome assembly GCA_903632075.3 of Acanthosepion pharaonis. Classification (NCBI taxonomy): domain Eukaryota; kingdom Metazoa; phylum Mollusca; class Cephalopoda; order Sepiida; family Sepiidae; genus Acanthosepion; species Acanthosepion pharaonis. The sequence goes on from CAHIKZ030002266.1 coordinate 51,720, forward strand.
TAATAGAATAAATAATGGGGAACAATTATTTATGATCATTTCTAAGAATGGCAAAGAGCAAGCACAAGTCCATTCGGGGACATCTCTTGAACATGAGTGATGGCTCGTAACTCTCATACAAGTAAGAGCTTTCACATTCCTACTTGAAAGGGCAGTCTCAGCTTTTCTTCTGAATCTGTGAAAAGCTGTTCACATTTCTAACAATGTCTTCTCTGTACACCACTCACAAGAATATTTATGTTCATTCTTTGTAGAGTAAAAAAAAGAAAAATATCCACCTGTTTTCAGTAGATAAGTGACTCAAAAGCGTGGTTTCTTTTCACAGAGAAGAAACCTGAGTCTATTTTAATCAAAGCCTTTTTTTTCCGTTTTCTAGTAATTCAGAAACAGGAAAAGATAATTAAAAAACAGATTTAGACACATATCCAAGAAAACTTTACACCTATAAGATATGCGGGTGGGTAATTGATAGGGCTTGGAATGAGAAATTGGGGAGCCAAGATCAAATTACAGTCAAGTCAGTTACATTCAGTTATGCACAAATACCCTTGGAAAAGTATGAGCCCATTTCTTCTCCCCCAGCTATGGATTAAATAACAGGACAGACTGGGTTCTTTAGCATTTGTTGCAACTAGTCTGGGAAAAAAACAACCCTGAATTCAAAACCATATGTCACTGAGGGACCAAGTCATAGCAAGGCATAGCACCTGAAAGCCACCATGCTTACGGTGAAGACATTGGCAGCAGGATGTAAGATGTTGTCAATAGCAGAATCTAACGGACCAGACTTTTGGTATTGGATGAGATGCAGTTATTCTGAGTCAGGTGGAAACTATGAGAATATAGAGTAATGCTTTGTGTCCCCTAATACAGATGTAACTGAAATCCTATTGAAGATCATATGCAAACTGCACCAGGAAGAAGCATGGGTTGTCCCAACAAAAGATCTAGTTAGTATATACCTACTTACTAAGCTTAATCTGGCATAAGCTTACAGTTATGTGGTGCCCAAAGAGGATCAAGCTTATTCATCCTCATCATCATCTCCCATGGTTGTAGGGTTACAGTGCAGGTGGGGCACCTGACAAGCCCCTTCCTTGTTGTGCACCAATATCTAAGTTTCTGAGGGATCCTCTAGGTCACCCAGTGACCCCCTCTGTCTCTTCTTCTTTTGCACAAGGTGATGCCTTGTAGGATGGCAGTGGAAAGCTACCCACTTTTCTACTTTGTCTTCTTTATGGTGGATATGAGGTCTGCCAACAGGCCTGCTGCTTGTGTGAATACATGCCAGATGCAAAAGAGGCTCAGAGCCATGTGTGAGCATGTCTGTTAGATTTAGTCATATCTGTGTTTTCTCCTTTAGCAGCAGAATAGCTTGGTATGTCCAGATACAGGCCTCTCTGCTTGAACAGATCCAGATCTGTGTCATAACAATAAAAGCAATGGGAATACCAGTAGAGATCAGTTGGACAATTGGCAAGAGTTGGTGTCTTGTGACGACATTTCCTTTTTGCATTTTGGTCTGTAAGTTGTGTGTCATGGCATCACTAGTCATTACTCAGGTTTATTTTTTTTCATCTCATCATTTTCTCTTCTATGCCATATTCTTAAGAGAACATTCGGTTAAGTGTTTCCCCCAACCTCGACACGGCATTGCTGTATTTTATAACAGATGGTGTTTCACGTTAGATCATTTGTGATGCAGCATACATAGGAGATGTCAAGGATTGTTCTGTAGCATCTCATTTCTAATGCCATGAGTTTTTAGTATAATTCTGTTGTTAATATCAACAGGTGTATAGAAATGGCGAGAAGGTCAATACCTGCAACAGTTTGATCTTTGATGTAGAGTAGATATTTTTGTCTTTCTAGATGCTTTTTAACTTTGCAATAGTAACAATAACTTCCTAACCAGTGAGGAAACTCATTAATTCACCCCACAGGAAAAGTGTCCCTATTTGGAGGTGTTGAAACTAACAGTCATTATATATTAACAATTCCTATGTACTCTCTCTCTATATCTGTATGGTAAATGTAATATTAGTTGTTTCCTTAGGTGGAAAAACGCATGATATAGACTTCTATAGTTATGTATTTCGGTGAATCCATTTCTGGTTCTGAAAATCCTTGCAAAAGATCTTAAAATTTAAATCTCTTTATGGGTATTTTGGTTCTTCACTTTTTATAGATAAAAAAAAAAAAAGAAGTTCAGATATATTTAGTTCCACCAGTTCAGGCCTTTAGAGCTAAGATCAGTATGTCTCATACAGAGGGGCAAATCAATCTCCATCTTGGCCTCTTTGTATTTGTAGTGAAAGAGAAATTCACCTACCTCATAAAAAAGTTTGTGTTTTGTGTGTGGTCTGCCAAAGAAAAATTAAAGAAAATAGCAAAAACCTGCTACTTTAAGCATCAGAGAAACTATGCTAATGTTCTTTCCTCCCTGAATTGCTCTGTAAATAAAGGTAATTCATTTTTGATTGCTGGGAGAATGATTTTAGAGATTGGTAGAGAAACATGCGTTTCTGCTGTTGCGAAGTGAAGGTTGGATTTCTGACCTCGTTTTTTCATTACTACGATGCCTGCTGGACTGTTACGACAGATTTTCAGTAGAACTTTGAACTGGCTAGAAGTGTCATGGACAAGAGAGACAGAAGAAATCTGGGATTCTAAACATCCTTCTTTGCACAAATATTTGTCATAAAGCTTTTCACTATAGATCCACAAGCGGTGAATATTGTTGACTTGATATCTAATGATATGGAATAAGCATTTGGATTTCCTCTGACAAGACAGTCTGAATGAAAATAGAATCACCTACAATTAATTGCAGTATGTGGCAGTTTTAGAAAGTACCTGAAAACCATAACACATATCTCAAGACTAGTGTGTGAAAACCATATTACATGTTATCCCAAGACAAGTACCTGAAAACCATATCAGGCATTATCCCAAGACAAGTACCTGAAAACCATCAGGCATTATCCCAAGACAAGTACCTGAAAACCATATCAGGCATTATCCCAAGACAAGTACCTGAAAACCATATCAGGCATTATCCCAAAACAAGTACCTGAAAACCATATCAGGCATTATCCCAAAACAAGTACCTGAAAACCATATCAGGCATTATCCCAAAACAAGTACCTGAAAGCCATATCAGGCATTATCCCAAAACAAGTACCTGAAAATCATGCCACATGTTATCGCAAGACTAGTTTCTGAAAACCATACAATGTGTTATCCCAAGGCTAGTGCCTGAAAACCATACAATGTGTTATCCCAAGACTAGTGCCTGAAAACCATACAATGTGTTATCCCAAGACTAGTGCCTGAAAACCATACAATGTGTTATCCCAAGACTAGTGCCTGAAAACCATACAATGATTACAGGCATTAATTGCTACAATAAATTTAAAGCTTTTTTATTTTTTGTGACAATATTCCATTGGTAAGAGACCTCTTCGTGAGAATTGCTATTTTGTGAAACACATTCCGAAGAGGATACTTCTCCAATCACAAATATAAAAAGAAAGTTTTCATATAGATCAACACACCACTCATCATAAATGTTTGTATTGACAATGAGGCTTCTTGCTTTGACTTTGAGCCCCGATCTCAAGTGGAACTCATATATATGATCTATCAGCAAAAGATGCTGGAAAAAGGATTGGTTCGTCGTACTGCTCTTGAAAGTACCTGACTCCTGCTGCCATGCTCTATCCATGCTTTTCAGAAAAGCCAGATCAAACCCAGAATGGTGTATTGTTGCTATATCTGAGCTGGAGCCGCCTAATTTTCACTTTCCAGCCTTGAGAGAGTTCAAAAGCATTTACACAGTCTTGTGGGTGATTAATTACTTCCAACCCTACCACCCTTTTCCAACAGATGAAATGTTACTATTTTCTTTCTACTCTATCTCTATTTTCATAGCATATGTTCAGATGAACTTAGTTCTGCCAGTTCAGATCTTTAGAGCTAAGATCCACCATGCTACATACACAGGATCAAATCAGCCTCATTCCTTTTGTATTTCATTGGTAAGAAGCCTCTTTCTGAGAATTGCTACTTTGTGGAACACATTCCTAAAAGGATGCTTCCCCAATCACTGCAATGAATTATCAAGTCTAAGGTCAACAGTTATCTATTCTGCATATCAGTGTGACCACTGTATGAATAGGACTTAAAATATACATACTTTGTTTATGCAAGTCCGCACACATACCAATTTTCTTCTATGGGCGGAATTCACTAGTTTTTTCTCCATATCACATTGGTTAGAAAACTAATGTTACTATTGTAATTAGTTTGAGCAGTACAAACACGTAGGAGGTGATGCAAAGTCAAAAAGCATCTGGATAGACAAAAACATCTATTCTAAAGCAAAGATCATAGTGTTGAATTCATTGGCCTTCTTGGTGTTTTTGTATGCCTGTAGGCATTAACAACAGAATTATAAAAAAATGAAATCATTTTTTTCTTATTAGAGATGTAAAAGTTTTGTTTTAATCCTTATCTTAAGTACAAACAACATTAATACACTTCCATAACTGATATGAAGATCATTCAGTGGCTCAAAGATCACAAATGTCTGCTTGACACTATTGTGCAAACCCACTGTGTAAATGGTAATAATAATTGTTTCCTTATAAGAAAACTTTCAGCATCCAATGATTGACCAGCCATTGCTTACTTTTGGTTGAAATTTATTAAACTCCAAACACTTCTTGTATTTTCCAAATAAATTATCTGGACACTCATTACACACATCTGTAAACAGTATACATCAACATTTGGCTCTAAGCTCACAATCTTACTCAGTATTGCTGTCTTTCATGTCTCCAAAACCTCATAAAAGCCAGATAATAAATAATACTCGTTTTGTTGTTTCCACATATTGCTGTTTCTCATTTTATGAGTATCTTTATATATATAAATGTTAGAGGGTTTATAATTATTTACTCAGAGTTATAACTCCCCTACACATGGTTGAATATAGGACAGGGGTTAGGCATATCTAACCTCCTGTAATATTTCTTCTGACAGCCTGCACCACTGAAGACCTCACAGAATTTACCATCTTGCAACCATTTTAAAAATATTTTTCCTTTGGCACAGGAGAGATCTTTTATAAAAAAAAGCACACTGTAGCAAAAAAATAAAAAGGCTTTAAACTTATTGTAGCAATCATTTGTCATCCGCGACCCTTGTAGACAATTCAACACAGTAGTCAACCATCTTTTTCCTGCCTTTTTCTCTGTTGCTCCATTCTTTTCATTTTTATCTATCACAGTCAGACAAAATAAGCATATGTGCAAAGATAATCTAGTGAGAGAGTATCTTGCTGCTAGATCTAACTATTTTTAATATGTGACCCACAAAGCCACCATTTCTTTCTCTGTTGGACAGTTTACACTGTAAGGCAGGTTTGAATCTTTGCTTGTGCTGGAAGTAAGTTATTCTAGAGTTTATTCTAAAGTTGCAAAAAGTACATGCAACCCTGGGCTTCTTTGCCCTCTGCAGCAGTTCACTACACACATTCTGCTACTTTAATAAAAAAAAAAAAAAAAAAAAAGAAGCAATTTAGCTAAATGAAAAATGTATAGAAAGTGCTTTAATCACTAGATTGTCTACAGTAAATTTATGTCCAGGTGCTTACAACATTCCATCATTCATGGCAGATCTTCTGTTATCACAATGTGGGATATTTAATAACAAAACTGATGGAAACATATACAAAAATGAAAAAAGAACTTAATAAAACTGATTCAGATATATACCAAAAACATATATGCCAAGAATAAAAACTTTAATTTTAAATATAAAATTCTAAGCGACCTGTTTTACAAAGTTGAAAATTTTCAAAACTGTATCTCATAACCAGTAACAGCAAAGATGGCTAAATCTTAAAAACATAATTTATGCAGATGAAAAATGTGTTGATGGCAAACACAGACAAGAAGTACCTTGAGGCAACCTTAATGTGGTTCTACAGAGAGATGCTGAGAATACCATAAACAGAGCATATGAGTAACAAGTAAGTTCTAAGGATAATGAAAACAAAAAGGATGCTTAAACTTAGAATCACAGAGTTAAAATTTCTAGGACATTTAATGAGAAAAGAAGGTTTGGAGAATTTAACACTTACAAGACATACTGAATACAAGCGGGGCAGAGAAAAATAATGAATAACTTAACTAATGGGCTTGTTTAATTGATTTGATTTGCTTGTTTAATGGCATATCAACTCCTTATGGGTCAATTAATACAGAAATTTAATTTTCTTGGGGGCTTTAAAGAGAAATCAATTTACTTTTATATAAAATTTTGTAATACTTGATTTTCAATGCCTTTTGAGATATATCAATTTAAATACACTAACATCACATATTTGGGTTTTGAGCAATTTCGTTGGGGGTTACAGGTATTTAACAATTGAAATCTCTTCAAGGTTGGTAGGCTTAAGATGGCTTAAAAGAAATGAAAATATAGTCTTATTTATCTTATGCATTTATTGTTTTACTTTGAGCTTGATTGGCTTACAAGACCATAAAACACTTCCAATCTGGCCCACTTCCAAAAAACGTTTGCTGATCTTTGATATACAGTATGAGTGAGTAGAGTGTAGTAACTGCTAACATTAAAATTCTAATGACTGTGACTGAGTGAAAAACATGATAACTAATTGTAAATTTTGTTTTGCATCTAATTAGTGCAATTAACTATATAGATAATGCTGTCTGTGTCTCAATGCAATTGAAAGAATTTTTGTCCGTTGTCTTATTGACAAGAATTGTTTCCTTAGATACTACTTGACTAGATACAATTAATTAGAAATGTCCAGTTATATGTAATCACATATGTGTACTTTGTGTATGCATGTAGAGTTTGGCATAAACAAAACAGTCTTTTATTGATATTCATTAATTTGATATTATATTGCCATTATTGATATTTTATTGACACTTATGTTATGTTTATGGATATCGCAGTCAGATATTTGAGTAATGAAGGTGGACTTACATGAAATAAACTCATTTTCCAACACATTTACATACTCACATACATACCATATAAAACATGTCCAAACTTTATTTTCTACCCAATAACAGACAATATTTACAAACATGCCAAAAAGATTTCACAATACAACATACAAGAATCAAAATATCTATTGGTTGGAAATTAACCTCACTATATTTGATTAATCAGAGGAAACTTTATTTTTCTCAAACCTACTCCCAGGAAAAAAATTCTTATAGAAACCCACAGATTTTGACTTTCATCAAGTATAGGTGTGGCTTGTCTCTAAGCCAAACACAAGAGAAGTGTGGCTACATAGTTTTTTTCCTTCCCCCACGGTGCATGCTGAAAGAAACATATATTGGTGAGTTCAAACAAATCAGCTACAAAAACAGCAGATTGAAAGGTCAGTGAATCATCACTGATGATTCTGAGTTGGGGACTTCAAATGAATCATCTCCAGCAACAACAGTTGGTCAGTGAATCTTCGCTAATGATAAGTTTTTTCTAAACCTTACCTTTTTCTGTGTACCAACTACCTAAAGGCTACTAAAGACTATTCTTATTACTTTTTGACTCTTGAATTCATGCACATATGATTGTAAATACAAATGATTTACTCAACTGCCATTTCAATTGTTTCTTTAATTTTATTTTATTATGGTTTGGAATTTGGACATATGGATATTTAATACAAAAAAAAAAGAACTGGATGACAGAATTTCCTGAAGACTGCATTAAGGAGAATGGAAGCAGACTCAGTGTGGGAAATAGAAACAGAAGGGCAATTACATTTAGCACTTGGAAATATAGGGTATGCTTGGGCAAAATTATTGCAAGAAATGTAAAGTGTCCCAAATTGAATAAAGGGAGATTATATAGGATCATATCTATCATAATTTTTATTTCAAACAGAGTTCAATTAACTTCCCAAAACAACACAATATTATTTTTTTTTTATTAAATTTTGCCCTCATGACCAGATTTTCCATCTTGAAAATGAGGATTTTTAGAGTAGGCTGATGACTTAGTGACTGAGACAAAATAATTTCCCTACATTACAAAAAAGCCATTATTTTAAATATGAGGAATGTTTCAGGATTTGTAAAATATTGACCCAAATTCAATAAACAGGAATTACATAGAATCATTACTATCACATTTTTATCTCTGATAGGGTCTGCTTAATCCCCTTGATATTAGTGTTAGTTGCTGATTAGCTCCCAATAGAGACAGAAGTGGAGGAAACAGATATGATAGCTATAAATGTTTTAGGAAAATGAGTGAAAGGCATGAACCCTAAATAAGGAACATAAATATATGACCCAAAACTTCTATATATTCATCCTTTCACATACTGCTTGCTTTTTCATATATGCTATAATTTGTCTGTAAGACAAATTGTTATATATATATATATATATTTGTCTATAACATATTTCATGACATGTTTTTATATTCTTGTACTATGTATTAAGATGTTAGTATATTCCAGATATAGTAATGTCTAATGTGGGCCTTGGAGAGTGGGGAAAAACAAGATAATTCTCCTTTCTTTCCAAGCACCATTATTATCATTCTGAGAATTAGGATTTTCATGGCAAGTTGACAACTTCGTGGCTTACACCAAAATTTTTCTTGAAGCCGTAGAGTCATATAGGATCATACAATAAAAATTTCTTCTGGTGTATGAAATTTTTACAGGATATTATGCACTACAATGTTGTTGTTGTCAGCATAAGAGAATGACTAATAAATCACCGAGTTAGGCATGTATTTTGTCAATATTAACAAACAAATATATGAACATGCCAAGAGAAAAATTGTTCTTCACTATTAGGTTTTTTGGAAATTTTATTTTCTGAAAGAAAATAAAACCTGCTGCAGCAGTATTTTCACTATTGTCTGAATTAATAATGAAAAAAAAAAAGAAAAAATATGCAAATCAGATTCAATTACAAAGAAAAATATTTATTTTTAACAAGCTAAATAAGGGTTCTTGCAAAAATTTGTCCCTTTTTGCTGAGAATAAGATAACCTTTTCTCTGAGTAACACAATGTAAAAATAACATAACAAAAAACAAAACTTAAAAATTACAATGCACCAAAAACCAAAAAAAAAGAATATTGCCCATCTGTTGTGTCAATGTTAACCATAAAAAAGTGGGGGGAGAGCCATAGCTCTACAGTACACTTTCAGTCCTTTCAAGGTTCAAAAGTTTTTATCTTTTTCCTTTTCTCTCTTGTGTAGACAAAGTTATGTTCCTGGTGACCAAACTCATTTCTTTCTTCACTTATTTCCCTCTCGTCCGCCTGGAAATTACGCCTTTCATTTACGGCCGCCAGAAGGTGAAAATTTACTTAAACACGTGATAAAATGCTTTTTGAAAATGCACGTGTTTCTCCTTCTTCTCAAACGACTTTAGCTCCAAACTCCACTTATGGACTTCGTTTCAACTTTCTTTTCTGGGGCTTCTTTGAGAGGACTTCTCAAAACATTCTCTGAAGGGGAAACTTGCCCTCAGCAACTATGTTACCCATGCATTCTTCACTTATGGGCAAACACTGCCTGCCTTTTCAGCAGGGAGAGAGAAAACGAACCTCTTCTCTCTAAGCTGTCTTGTTTCCAACTGCTTGTAAGGTTGGGTCCTAGTTCTCTCTTCCTTTTCAAAGTGTGGGGGGGCGGTTCACCTTTAAACCGTCGAATCACAGTCCATTAAAAAATAAATATCAGCAGGTTCTTAGGGTCAGTAACACAATGAGTGTCTTTTGTTCTCCCTTGACCTAAAAATTTTCAAAGGTTCAGTGTTTTGTATCAGAAGTACATTTAAATAAACAGTCTTTATATAAACTTCCTAAAGTTCTAAAGAACTGGTCTAAGCATAATGGATAAGAAGTTTATTTTAAAGCAACTTATTCTACATAAAGCAATCACATCCTTGAATTCTAAAGAATTGGTCTAAGCATAATGTCTTGTGTGTGTGTGTGTGTGTGTGTAGAAATGTTGGGAATAAAATCTTTACAATGTCATGGAGATGGAGAGAAAATCACAATGGCATTCTGGTGAAGGAGCCTTTTTCTAATGAGAACGTAATGTAATTGTATCCCTATGAGTGGCAAGAGTTGATGAAATCAGTATTTTTTTTAAAGATTTACATATATACATGTGTGTGTGTGTGTGTGTGTATATATATATATATATATATATATATATATATTACTTCAACCACTGGGAACACATGGTCCAGTGGATAATGGTGTTGGCTGAAGAAATCCAGTGACTTGACCCAAAAAGTTGTGAACAAAAAACTTGGAGAGTTGAGTTACTAAAAGTGAAACAACTGAAACTGAGATATCCAGAAGAGGCATGGCACATGGAACTAGAACAATCAACCCCCATAGATGAAATAAAGTGTTCAATTTGAAAATTCTAACATATATCACCTGAAGAAGTCTGTCATGTACAACAATTGAAATGTTGTGAATATGTCAATAAAGACGAGGATAACAGTCTGAACAATGTAAATAGCGTAAATTATATGAATGACATTTGAACCTGGGAGATACTTTTCTCCTTTCGTTACATTATTTGCATTCTTATTCACAAACATTCTTTCTTACCAAAACCTGTCATTAAGCTTTTGTTTCGATCAACATAGATCAATTTGAAACTGATTAGGATCTTGAGATAGTGGTGGTTGTAGTGGAACATTTTCTAAAAAATCAGGTCCTAATATATGATTCAAGACATTTATTACAGTATAAATATAGAAAAATATGACTGCAAAAATATCTTACATTATTGCTCTACAATCTTCAAAGTTTTGTCAATCTTATTTTGTAATCATTGGGAAGAGAGAGAAAAAAAAAATAAAAGATAGAAAATTCTTATATCCAAGCATCTATTATAGAGTTGGTTTTTGCTTTAGAAAAGTTTACTATCTTAATATAAATATTCTACTAAAAAACAAAAAAAAATCTCACATAATATAACTCATGACAGACAAAGAATTCGGTCTTCATTTTGAAGACAGTATTGATCTGATAGGAAGCACCAAAGAAGAACTTCAAGACTTTATAACTAGAAAAAGGGGAGGGAAAAAAATTTACATTACATAGAATGGAAATTTGTGTATAGCTTCTTGTCAACAGAGAAAGTAAACATGAAGCAACAGAATTGGGTTGAATGGACAAAGACTGCAAGAGGCTGACAGCTTCAAACTTCTTAGAATATAAAAATGATAGAATCAACTGAAGAATTCTAATCAAAAGATTCCTTCACCAGCTGCTGCTGTCTCAAAAAAAATGAATACTATTTGGTAAAAACCAGTTTTATCAGTTTCTTAGAAAAGGTTAAATTATTCCTGTCACTGGTAGAATTCTTTTTGAATGGATAACAAAAACTGAACCCAAATACAAAATACAGAATTAATAATTCAGACATTTCAAAGTTGCTTTTTTCTTAAAAAAAAAATAACAAATTAGAAAAGTAGAAAAAGCAAGCAAGCAATGATTTGCTATATAAGAAAAACCACCATTTCTTGTACTCATTAAAGAATGATTGTATTATGATCTGATTAAACTATTGTCTTTTTAGATTAGTTTATAGAAGTGATGTCCTTGAAAAAAACAGTCAGCATCAGAGGTCACAACATCATAAACTTTCACTTTGCAGACAGAATAGATGATTTAGAACAGGGGTCAACAACTTTTTACTGACCATGTGCTGACTTAGGATTTTAAAATCATTCAGTGTGCCAACAGCATACGTATTTTTTTATTCAAATCAAGGTCAATATAAGTGTTCTGCAATATATTTTATATAGTAATATATACAATAATATGTAAACCACATTAATAGAAATAAACTTTTTTTTAAATTTTTTTATTATTAATGGGAGCCCAACAGGTGACCAGTCTTGAAATAGCTAAATATCTTCTTTGCATTGTTGTAGTCATTGGTTCGGACTTTGTAATGTCATTTGCGGCTGCGTGCCATTGGAAATTGCATGTGAGGAACTCATGCTGTATGTTGCTGACCCCTGGTTTAGAAGATAAAGTAGAGGAACTCAACCAAGGCCGGGTTTAGGCCTTAAGAGGCCCCTGGGCTGATAGAATTTAGGAGCTCATTTGTTAGTGTTTTCGTCCACCACCCATATTTTTAGATGATGATTTTTTTTGTCTGAATTGTTTCAAATTAGTTCAAAAGAAGCCCCATTAATTCTGAAAATAAACAAAGCACCTCTTTTCTTATATCTTTATTTTCTTTTTGTTTTATGAGAGTCTAAAGATCCTTTATGAGAGTCTAAAGATCCTTGGTGAGCCCCTCAACACTTGGGGGCTACTGATTTGTAGCCTGTACTATCCCATATCTAAATCTGGAACTGAAATCATCAGTCTGTTGAAGGACATTGATGAAATATTCTCCAAATGTAACATGGAGATTAATGCTGAAAGAAACAAACTCACAATGAACGATAAAAAAGGGCTTTCAAACAAGATAAAAGTCAATGGTTAGAAACTTAAAGTAGTGAACTAATTCAAATACCTTGACTGATTATTGATGAAGAGGGCTCCAGAATAGAAAGAGTAACACAAAAAATGGCAGTTGCTGCAAAAATAAGAACCTTGGAAAGACAAAACCATCTTTATAAAATCAAAGATCTGACTGTTGCATGCATTGGCACACCTGTGAATCTTAGACATTAAGAGCAGAATTACCTGAGATGTTACAGAATCATACTAGGTATCTCTGTTGGGCACTTTGACATGGTGTAATGTTCAGCAAATTTGGTTCACTAGAACAATTATGATAGAATAGTGAGTTCAATCCTCATTGGGTGCCCCATACTATCAGCCTTGTACCATATCTAAGCTACACTTAGAAAATCAAAGGGCAATGTTGTGTAATGGTTAGCAAGCTGGAACAAACACGACTAAGAAGTGAGTTCGATGCTCACTAGGTGGCCCAAACTTCTAATCTATGGTTAGAAAATCATCATACTAGATATCTCCTACATAGACCACTTCACAAATGAGACAGTGCAAGGCATAATGAGAGTTGGATGACCTCATATTCATCATAAAGAAGAGAAAATTTGAAAAGGTACTGCCATGTTATACGAGCCAACAATCTTTCCACTGCCATTCTACAAGGTACCACATTAGATAAAACAAGAGGCAGACGGTGGAAAAAATGGGCTGACAGCATCACTGAGATGATTGAAAGATCATTCACAGAGATTCAGACATTGGCACACAACTGAGACATATACAGGGAGCTGGTCAGGAGCTTAGTGACTCTATGACAACTGATCATGGAACTGATGATGACAATATAAACTATATTTAGACAGCAAGGATTCAACTGACAAGATTCGTTTTATTACCAATAACTTGGCATCAAAAAAATCTTCCCAATGTAAAAATGGTTTTTGGCCACATCACATTGAAACAAAACTTTTTGTATTATCACCAAAGTTAAGCAATGTTGAACCTGGTCTGTACCTAAACTAGAGTTCAAAAGTTTGAGACCAAACTTTGCAAATTTTTAAATTGGCCCAAAAAGTAGTTGTTTGTATTTTAAATAAGAGAAAATTATAAATGATTAAAAACAAAATTAAGACATGATTTTTCATTAGAAACTTTATTATGACAAAAGGAAAAAAATCATTTTATGATTAAATTTTGCTCTTGTCAAAATATCCTTCTTTAACCTTGATTACTGCAGCAGAAATTTTTGGCATTCTTTGCAAAAGTTTGTCAAAGTATAAGTTTGATAATTGATTGCAGTTTTTTTTTCAATGATTCTAAGAAGTCTTTTTCATTTTCATTTTACTCTTCTGTTAAGTTCATCCCATGCTAATTCTGGTGTGGCTTCAAACTTTTCAACTGTAGATGGGTGATGACTTGGGAGTACCAGGTGCTGTAAACTTGGATGTATGCATGGTATAATGTATAATGGCGCAGAATTTTTAATTGGAGAGTTGAGTTTCAATTCCTGTTGTGTTCATTGTATTCACTCGGGAAACGTATGAATCCATCTCTTCTCCCCCCAGCTATTGGTTAATTAGTATGTTTTCTGGCTTTAAATAACCTGCAAAGGGTTGATAAACCATAGAAAACAAATCAAAAATTATTTAGAGATTTAGACATTGGTATACAACTGAGACATATACAGAGAGCTGACCAGGAGAGACCCTGTGACAACATCTGGTCATGGGATTGATGATGATGATGACTATATTCATAAAGCAAGAGTTCAACAGACAAGATTTGTCCATCTAATAATTTTTTTACCAATAACTAGGTAACTAAAAAAACAACCTTGCTTTTGAATTCTTACATCATTTGAGAGATTGCATCTTTAATATCAATAATCAAAAAGCATTAAATTCTTACATTGGCCACACATGCACTGCATTCTCTTGCAGAAACTTAAGCTGAAAAAATAAAAATATGGGATAAAAAAAAATTGATTTATGCCAAAATAAAAAAAGAATTTTGATGATCCATATATCTGGTGAGTGTGGAATGAAAACCACTAAATCCATGCTTCAATCTCAGGGGACATTCTTTGTAAACTTTAATTTCTTGATCCATGAGAAATCTATAGAAATTGGGCAGCTTTATATAACTTTTTTCTAACTATATGTTCTATTAAAAGAGGAATCTACTTTTTGTTATGTAATGTTAATCATTAGAAAGGTTATTCGAATAAATGATTAGAAATTTCAGATTTTAAGTCTAGGATGGATCTTTTTTTCTTAATCAAATAGTAGATTTTGAACAAACCTTTTTTAGTTCAGATCATGTTTTATATTTAAAGCGGAAATGTCAAAAAAAGACAAACATTTGTAGATCATAATAAGTAATAATTGTTCAGATTTTATCTGAATCAAGTAACTTTAAAAATATAAATTATGAAGAATGATTTGATAAAGCAGCTCTCTAAGTTTCATACCATTAAATAAGGTAGATTTATTTCCCTTTAAAATTCTGAGGGTTGATTGATAACTAAGGTCTTCAATCCTATAACACAAGTTTTAAACTATTTACAATGTTTGGACTATTGTCTTCATCTTTGTTGCCATGTTTATCACAACGTTTTGGCTGTTGTATGCGCTGGCCTTCTTCAGGTGATTGGAATGTTGAACTGAACCCTTTATTTTGCTCACTGGGATAGACTGTTCTAGTTCCACATGCCATGTCTAATGGATGTCAGTTATCAGTTATCTCCTGTTAATTCCCCTCTCCAAGTCCTCCACTGTTCTTAACCTGGTATTGAACTCACACTCTTTGGGTCCTGTCACTGGATCTAATGCCTCTATCCTCAAGGACACATGGCACAGTGGCACCGTTTAAGTGGAACTTACTTTTCACCAATGGAATACAGAGCGAATGTGGGTGGTCTGATACTATGTAAGTTGCATGGTGGGTCCTAGCCCTGAAGATCTGACCTGGTGGAACCAGGAGATGTATTCATCTGAATACTTTTCATGGTAATAGTGATAAAGCAGTGAGAGACTCACCACATGCCGCCTGTGAGAGAGAGTTATGCCGCCTGTGAGAGAGAGTTTGTAGCGCGGAAAATAATTCATCTTCCACAAGGACTGGGAGATGTTTTTGAAGACTGGAAAGTGAGGTCTGGGAAGCTCCTGCCAAATATGGCAACAATTTGGCTAAAAAAGGTAGAGGGTAGCAAGGGGTGTTAGGTACTTACAGGGAGCTAATCATTTTACTTGCATCTTTAGTGATGGATCATATATAGGAATTCCACTTGCGGTTGGCTATGAGTTTGAGGTCCACCATCCTATCAAAGCCAAGGACCTCCTCAAGAGGACATCTGTTCATCATGACTGGTGGTAGTTCAGAGTCTGATTAGTGGTGATGGAATGTAACCAGTTTGGTTTCAGAGGCATTGAATGTAACCAGCCATTTTGTTCCCACTGGGAAGTTAGTGTTAGATTGGGAAAGAGGTCAGTTGTTGATCCCTGATCATCAAGACTTTTAGAGGTGCACCCCTATATCCTCATTGTATCATCAGCATAAACATTTACAAATGCACACAGTATATTCTTAGGTAGTTCATTTCTGTAAACCAAAAAGAGGGTTGGTTCGAGAAGTGACCCCTGGGGGACACCTGCATTGACCGCTAGGGCCTCAGAGGACTGGCCGTAAATAACTACCTTCAGGGATCTACCTGTTAGGAAGGATTTTATAATAGATAAAACCCTTCCAGTGATTCCGCAGATAGAGAGCTTCTGTAGCAGACTTTTGTGCTACACCATGTTGAAGGCCTTTGAGATATCTAATGCTATCATCCATGCAATATGTGTATCATCAAGAGCTTCACTAATTCTGTATGTAATAGTAGTTAGGACATCAGCAGTGGATCGGGCTGATCAAAACCCATACTGCTTGTTGTGCAAGAGGTTGTTCCTATTCAGGGACTTGATGATCACCTTGTTGATTAAGGCCTCAGAAAGCTTACTGATGATACTGAGGAAACTAATGGGTTTATATTGTGAGGGGGAAGATTGGTTGCATGTGTCCTTGAAGACTGGGCATACATTTACCACCTTACATATGCTTGGGAAAGATTTCTCTTTCAACCAGCAGTTCAGTAAATTTGCTAGAATCAGGAATAATTCTGGGCTGATACTCTTAAGGGCATCCACTGGAATTTTGTCTGGGCCAGTGGCTTTTTTGGGGTGAAGGTTTTTGATAAGTTTAGAGACTTCTCTTGCTGAAATGAGTATAATACTGAGATTGTAATTGGTGAAACATGGGAAGTTGGGGAGGGGATGACCTTTGCCATCTAACGTTGAGTTTGAGGCAAAGATTGAGGGGAAGAGCTTCACTTTGTCAAAGATGATATGACCTCAGGTCCATTTATAATAGTGGGTACAGCCACTTTGCCTCTGTTCCTAATTTGGTTGGTGACCTTCCAGAATTCATGAGATACAATTTGTTTATTTTCAACCTTGGCCTGGACAGATCATATGTAACTGTACGTTGCATTTTCCAGGACTGTCTTACAGTGAATTCAGTTGGTTCTGAAAGAGGTAAGTGCCAGACTACACTGCGCCTTGTGATAGATTTTGAAGTAGTGGCTTCGATTAGCTATGGCTGGAATACATTCAGGGATAAACCAGGGTGAACAGTTAGGTTTTTGATGGAATTTTTTGGTGGGTATAAAACACTTCATTCCAGAAAGGATCCATTCAGAGATTAGGGCAGCAGTTTTGGGTGCAGCTTGTTTCAAGAAGGTTGGGAGAGGAACTTCTGTCATATAGGACCAAAATCTGTCCCAGTGTGTCTCTACATAGCAAAAAAATCATTCTATGGAATGATAAATTAGAGGATGTCATTGGTCTGGAGTCAATCTGAACATTGATGAGACAACAGGGACTAGAACTTTTGCTGAGCATTTATCAGAGCAAGATGTTAGAAAAAGGTCATGGAGGCTTGCCATGCTGTTCCAATGCATCTGGGTCTTGGGCGAGTTCTTCAATGATCTAGATTAATTCATATATGATGGAGAAGTCTCTGCAATATTTGCCTTCATCATTGGTTTTGTTAGAGTGGAATAATCTCTTTTTGTGGTGAACATTGAAGTCACTACATATGTGAAAATTGGGTGAGGATATTGTCAATCCTCTCTGATATTCAATCGAAGATTAATGACCCTTTGACCTGAGGATGGTACAGAGCAAAGATGAATGTGGTACTATGGATGTGCCACATGGGAACACATATACAGGATCTCAGGGTCCTTGTTTTTTGTGTCCCTGCCACAGGGAAACCCATCCTTGATGTAGGCACCCAGCCCATGGTCATGGCAATTTAGGTGGTTGTATTTTGTAATAATGAGTCAGTAGCCCAAAATTGTGAGTTCCTGCAATGGAATTGAGGCATTGATACTAATTTCAGGCAGGAACAGGTCAGGTTGAGATTGAAGAAGATGAAATTCCAAGTTTAGGAAGTTGGAATGCAGACTCCTTCTGTTTGTGTAAGAGATGGTATAACTAGGGTCTACTTCTCTTTCTTTCTTTATTAATAGCTCCTAAATGGTATTTATTTCTATGCTAGGTCTACTAATGGGATTCTCATAGCTTAGAATATACACTGATCCTATCAGATGTCTGACACTCCAGTGTTCTACTCTATCTGCTAAGTCTGAATTCAGTTAATTGCTTGATTTTCGTACATAAATCACTCAAAGCCATTTATAATTATTGATGTAAGAAAGTGGTTGTATACAGCTGACAGTTTAGATATTTCTGAATGATTTTGCTGCCATTACATGAATATCCATAAATATTTAGATTTCTGTACTTGCTTGATTTTGACATCTCCAATTTATAATTTTCATGTTGGGCTGTACTTTTTGCTAACAACAATGCATTCTATTTTCTTACAATTGATGTTTAGTCATTATTTACATTATTTATTGTCTTCATCTTTGTTGCCATATTTATCACAATGTTTTAGCCGTTGTACGCTCTGGCCTTCTACAGGTGGTTGGAATGTTGAACTGAACCCTTTATTTTGCTCGCTAGGATAGACTGTTCTAGTTCCACGTGCCATGTCTAATGGATGTCAGTTATCAGTTATCTCCTGTTAATTCCCCTCTGGAAGTTCTCCACTGCCTTAACCAGTTATTGAACTCACACTCTTTGGGTCCTGTTACTGGATCTAACTAATGCCTTTATCCACTGTGCTATGTGTCATTGAGGACATGGTGTACAACGGCCGAAACGTTGTGATAAATATGACAACAAAGATGAGAGTCCGAACAATGTAATTAGTGAACATAATACCACATCTCAGAAATATAGACAAATATTTAGTCATTTATTATTACCTTCTTTCACTACCTTCTGTAGTATTTCTTATGGTTTTCTTTCTAGAAGACTATACATTAATACTGACTTGACTTTTTCTTTTCTTTTTTTTTAATCAATTTCCCTCAAGCAGGGTGATAATGCCACTAAGAGGCAAGAGGCTGTTGAGACTGAAAGAGAAGGAAAAGTCTTTAGAAGGAACTGGAAACCCATTCCTAAAAAGGAAACAAGGGATAAACCTCAACTCCTGTTCAAAAGACTAGGGAGGAGTGTGAACAAGATGATAGACAAAGCTATTTACTTCTCTAGCCAATTTGACCATGGATTGATGAGACCTTACTGCCAATCTAGTACTGTGCTTAAATTCATAGTATACATACCACAGCAAAGTGTTCATCTGAACAATTACCATGAAAGTATTTATGGAAAAAACACTGGAAAGCTACATCATGGTAGTGGGAAAATGACTGAAGACAAGATGCCAGGTCATGACCAATAATATTGCTGATTTTTTCTTTTTAACATCAAAGGACAAAAAACAATTATTGGTAATGTTAAAGTTAAACTCAGTCATATCAAAGAAACTAAGAAATCTTTCAGAACTTGAAATCTTTTATTTCTTTGATCTTGAAGCACTGAAAATTATTTTACAAGTAAAATAAAATGCTTTTTTTGTTTTGTTTTAATCCTTACGTTGCTATTAAATTTTCTTGACTACAAAAGAAGAAGGATTGGAATTGATTAGTCACTGGCTATCTAAATTAAATTATATGAACGTCTTTGTTTTCATTCAGCCAGAAATAACTTCAAAAGCATACTGCAGAAAACATAAATGCATTTCTTCTGGAATGTGTTAGGTGGGAATGGGATGACATGATGGTTATCAGCACGGATAATGAAATTGGTGGGATAAGTTCAAATCTTTACAGGAGTTGTGCTGTTTATTTTACACTGTTAACCTTAGGAAAGGCATGAATCCATTTCTTTGTCATTAACTCTCCATCTATCTATCTTAGGCCGTCTATATCTATGTATCTATATAACTCTGTCCAGATCTATCTGTATTAGTCTGTGCAAATCTATCTAAGTCCATCTCTATCTGTTGGTCTCTCTTTCTGTATCTATCTCAGTCCATCTATATCTATGTATCTATATTCTGCTCATATATGTCTGTATATATATGTCTGTATTAGCCTGTGCAAATCTGTCAGTCCATCTCTAGTCTCCCTCTCTATCTGTCTGTTCATATCTGTCACAATTCATCCATATCTAACTATTGCAGGCATTCTCTCTCTCTCTATGTGTATATATATATATATATATCACTGTTGATATCTATCTGTATTAGTCTGTGCAAATACATCTATCTCTTTATCTCCCTCTCTCTCTATATATATATATATCTCAGTCTCTCAATCTGTTGGTTTCTCTCTCTCTGTCTCAGTCCATATCTATGTTCATATCTATCTATCTACCTAAGTCCATATCTATCTTTCTCTCTATCTCAGTCCATGTCTATCTCAGTCCATATCTACGTTCATAACCATCTATCTCGCTAAGTTCATACCTAAGTCCATATCTATCTATCTATCTATCTAAGTCCATATCTATCTATCTATCTAAGTCCATATCTATCTATCTATCTATCTAAGTCCATATCTATCTATCTATCTATCTAAGTCCATATCTATCTATCTATCTATCTAAGTCCATATCTATCTCATCTATCTATCTAAGTCCATATCCATCTATCTATCTATCTATCTGTCCATATCTATCTATCTATCTATCTCCGTCCATATCTATCTATCTATCTATCTATCTCCGTCCATATCTATCTATCTATCTATCTCCGTCCATATCTATCTATCTATCTATCTCAGTCCATATCTATCTATCTATCTCAGTCCATATCTATCTATCTATCTCAGTCCATATCTATCTATCTCAGTCCATATCTATCTATCTATCTATCTATCACAGTGTGTTCATTTCAAAACAATATTTTAAAACAAAGTTACTTTAAAAATGTATCCCCACTTGTGTTTCATCAGAGTTATTACCGTTGCATTCAAGTGTAACAAGTACCATGGGAGAGAGCTAGTATACAACAAATACACTTAAGATTTTTCATGGTGTTATAGGATACCTCATATGATTCGAGAAACGCTGGACAAATTCAGTGCAATTCATGTGATAGCTGAGAATTATACATTAGCAGAAGAGGTAATAAATTCCTATAGATTTCAAGGAAATATTTATTACTCTAAAACGGAATAACTTCAGTTTCACTTTGCTTAGATGAGTAGAGAAAATATAAACAAAAAAACTGATCTTGCATTCAGGTAACCCTTTCTGTCTAGACAAGAAAACACAAGGTGTATAGCTTAAAAAAATTAGAGAGAAATTCAGGCAAACCTATATTAAAGTACACATATACAGTGGGGGCTGTAAACAAACATATTGCATACTAGATGTACACACCCACTTACGAATACACATTTATACTTTGAATCCCTCATAGACAAACCACAATTTTTATGCACTTGTAAACATAAAGCATTATTTATAGTTTTTCAGGTAGGCTTGGGATCCATTAATTTCTTTAAATTTCAAATGGACATGTTATCTCTTTTTGAATTCAGAATGCCACAAATTATACTAATGTTGGTTTAAAGAGTTGAATGCACATGAAATATGACTCACCAATGAAAATCAAATGAGACAAAAGTAAAAATCCTAGAATTTCTTTTTTCCTGTTGCATCCTAGTGGCTTTATTACCTTGCTTAGGGTGAAATGAATATATATATTTGTTTTGAAAAAAAAAAACAACACCCTGATGATGCCATTGTGATATGTCGAAAGTATTTGGAATAAATAATATGTATCAACACAGTTGTTTTCTCTCATCCTTCAATAATGACACCAAAAAGCTTGTTCATGAATAGGAAAGGATCCAATGAAAATAAGTAGAAAAACTTGTCTAAATTATTCAATGAAACATGTCTGTCTGTCTGTCTCTCTTGTGTGTTCACCATCTCAATGGGTTTATTTTCAAGAAAAGTGTTCAATGAGGAATTAGCTCCAATATAAAATCACAATTATATATATAATTATATATATATATATATATATATATATATATATATATATTTGGTTGGATAGATGTGAGTTTGTGACCCTGGGTTTCACGCTTTAGCAATCATCAGACAAACTGATTAATTTTTAAAAAAATTTAGGTTTATGTAGATTGGGTGTATTGGTGTTATTGTGGAAGTGGTGGGGGAAATTTCGTCGCTTATGACATCGTACTAATGCAAACATCGATGTATGCAGACACATATACATACTTGGTCGTCCGTCGGGACTCATACATATATAAATATATGTGGGCAGTTTCGGATATGACATATGTATGTATACGGGTGGTGTTATGTCTATACATATGCATTTGTAAGCTGAAATGTTGAAATTAAAAGATTGAAGCAATGGAAATGTCTCTCGTGAATGTATACATATCATATTATTTATTTTTCCGCTGAATAATAGAACCTCGCATGTATGTATATATGTGGGGGGCTTTGTTAAAATTATTATTATTTATATTTATTTTTAAATAAATAATATGACATGTATACATTATAGACATTTATTTCCATACTTCCAATCTTTAAATTTCAACATTTCAACATATAAATGTATATGTATAGACATATATACCCAAGATATTTATACATATGTCATATCCGAAACTGCCCACATATATTTATATATGTATGAGTCCCGACGGATGACCAAGTATGTATATGTGTCTGCATACATCGATGTTTGATGTTAGTACGATGATGACATAAGCATGAAAAATTTCCCCCACCACTTCCACAATAACACCAATACACGCAATCTACATAAACCCAAATTTAAAAAAAAATTAATCAGTTTGTCTGATGATTGCTAAAGCGTGAAACCCAGGGTCACAAACTCACATCTATCCAACCAAATATGTTAGCTCTATCTCTGATATTGAGCGCTTTTAATAAGTACTGCACATATAATATATAAATAATTATACATATATATATTTATTTATATTTATATACACTTTTCACATATATATATATATATACAGGCATATTTAGGCTGTGTACTGTTGTCATATTGGTATGGAAGCTGCCCAGTCCTCATTTTCCAGTAGAATTCAAAAGTGTTCTCAAGTCCTTGTTGGAGAAGAATTATTTTCTACCCTTCAACCTCTCTCTCACAGGCAGGATGTGGCGAGTCTCTCATTGTTCTATTGCTACTCCCATGAAAAGTACTTGGATGAATTACATTCCTTAGTTCCACCAGATCTAACCTTCCCAGCTGGGACCCACCATGCCACTTACATTGTAGCGAACCACCCACATTCACTCTGTATTCCATTGGTGAGAAGTAAGGTCCACTTGAACAGCTTCTCATGAACAGACTCTCAAGATGATGTTTCCCCAATTGCTACAATCTTAACCTGTTCAAGTCTAGAGTTAACCGTTATCTTGCTCTGCTATCCACATAAACTGCCTCTTAATGTAACCCTTTACTTCAAGAGGCCCCCAGACATTGTACAAGGTGAACCTTACTGTAATATATATATATATATATATATATATATATATATATATATATAAATATAAAATATATATTGAAGTTATAATTTTTTTTGAATAGGAAAAAATATGATGGATGCAATCATCAGGCTTGATGATTGCATCCAGCATGAAACAGTAATTATATTTACATATGCTCTATCTCTGAGATTGAGCACTTTTATTTCATAAACATAGCACACCTTAAAACTATATCTTCATATCATATATATATATATATATATATATATATATATATATATTTAATCATTTCACACCAAGCAAGGTGAAAATGCAAGGGACAGCTGGGAGTGAAAGAGAATGAGAAAACTTTAAAAGGGACTAGAAACCTTTATATATATATATATATATATATATATATATATATATATATAAAATACAGGTAATAAATCTGTTGGTATATAATCCACGTTGATTCTAATAATATAAAATATTAAAACTGATCTGCAAAAACAGCTCAATGTATTTATTATAACAGAGCAATTACCTCATGAGTATAAAATATTTCAACTGAAGTCAATGTGCTAGCATTTTTCAACTCAAATTTGAGTCTATATATAAATATATATATATGAGTCTCTATGAAGATTGCATTTTGCATAAAACTCTGAGTCATGCTACTGGTGAGGGATAATATATATATATATATAATGGTGGATCCATAAGTCTATGACTTAAGTCAATTGAATTTTGATCTTAAATTTTTACTGTATAATATCTGATCAATATGAAGCATTGGGTTAAATGCACTGACAAAGGTGACTATATTGAAAAGCAAATATTTCTTTTTGCATATTTTCTCTAGTAAAAATCATAAAAGTATTTGTTTTCTTACATTTTTTTTACCTCAAAGAAAAAATTAAATTCAGACAATAATGAATTTTTTTTAATCTATGCCTAAAGCGGCTAAAGAATTAAAAAAACAAAATATCAAACAAACAATTACCAATCCTTATTTACCGAGGCAAATTTTTGCTTTTGTGTTTTTCAATCAATGCATTGAATTTATTTTGGTAAAGGAACAATTTGTTTTTTTTTAAAAGAGCAGTTTTGTGTTTGTTTCTTTTCATTCTTGCAGCTTTTATTAGAAGTTCAATGTTGTAAAATATATTCCACCCGAGAGTTTATAATCATGCTGCCCAACCCCTGATAACAGGAATTTGCATTAAAAACCTGAAATATAAAGATAACATTTTTATGCATTGTAGATTGTCAAACTTACTTCATTTCTAAGTCACAAATGCTGTCACTCTGACCGTAATGAACTGGATATTATTTGGCTGTACATTTGTTAGACTATGACTGAAAGTTTTATACACCCAGGAATTAAACTTATAAGTATATTATGAAGGAGAATTAGACTAATTTTAAAATGATCTTCCCAGCAAGGTGATCCTGAAAAAACTAGATTTATTACCAGTATTTATCATTGATGGACAAGTCCTGGGTATGATGTTAAACTGCATCTGGCAGCAAAGCCTCTGATTGGGAAATTAGAGATTTTAAGGTGTATGAAATGCCATCTTAATTGCAATTGTTAACAGGTTTACCCTGAACCAGTATGGTAGCACCAGTGAGTGAACCTCCAAACAAATAAAAACACTATGAAGGTATAAAAATATATTTTTGCAGTATAAAATACCACCAATTGATAACTATAATCTCCAACTATTCAAATGTAATGTCAATCGATGTCTCCAGATGCCCTGATCTATCCCCTTCTCTTCATCCTTTCCTCTATCACTTCTATTTGCTCTAGCTCCAACTCTCTGCAACCCCTTGCATGCTAGTGGCTTCCCACCTTGCTTGGGGTTGAATGCTTAAAAAAAAAAAAAAAAAAAAAAAAATACATATTTATAGTAAAATTATCTGCAATACTAATTTATTGTAAAATTACCAACAATACATTTTTTAAGCAGAATTACCAACAATACATTTTATAGCAAAATGACCAACAGTATATTTTATCTGTAGTTGAAGCCATAAAATTGTGTTCAAAATATTTAGATTTCAGCATTAAATAACATATAGACGTTGATATAATGCTAATCAATCAATAATACTGATGGACACAATCTTAACAACATGAGATATGCAAATGACGCAGTGTTGATAGCAGACACAGAAAAGGAAAGATGTTGGTTGATATTGTTTAGTGGCATATCAACAACTCTATGGGTTATTTAATGTTGAAATCTAAATATTTTTAACCCAATTTTATGCCTTCAACCACAGATAAAATGTAGACAAGATTAGCAACACGGTGCTATCAATTTCCAGTTGAAATGGCGAGATGTAACAATAAATTTTATGCCAACAGTTTCTTTTCTTGCACCTTTTGCTTGTGGAACTCTTTTCTGGCTTCATGCTTTCCAATCAACTTTGATCTTTAAAAATTTAAATGCAATGTCAATTGTTATCTACTGTCCTCTTCATTCTTCTATTGTTCTTGCTCCTTAATGTTTCTCTTTTTCCTTATTCTTTCACACTAAGTAACTTCTTGTGGCTTTACTTGCTTGGGGTGAAATGAAAAAAAAAAAAAAAATAGACTAAATATAAAGTAAATAAGACTTTATAAACTCTTTGTGCATCCTGAATGAAAAGTGTTGTAATGAATGAATAGAGATTATTGTAACGGTAGAAGAATTCAATAAAATCACATGTTAATATTATTATGAAACCAATCATTACAGACATTGGGACAAAGTTCAACATGAAAATTATAATAAAACAAAACTGTTTGTGTACTTTTGCCAAATCAAACCACTTTTTGGCAGAATATTAAGGTCAGTATTGCAATATTTATGAAAGTAATATTATAAGTAAGACTTGTTTGATTAAACACCAACAAAACTTGTAAGGAAAGACATTGGAGTCATGTAAGACAAACAAGATGGCAGAATGAATAGACACACTGTCAGTGTGTGGCTCAGAATCATATAAGACGTTCAAATAACAAAATTAAATATTAACACTTTGCTTACAATACTAGCCAATTTCAGTTTCTATTGGCAATAACTAAAGTTAGATTATGGCTATATTTCCGAGGTTGGATCAATAAGTCTGCAATCTGATATACAATAATGAACTCCTATTTGATCTGTCATTTTTCTCTGTGTACAGTTCTATGTTATTAATAAAACTATTATTGAGAATAAAAGTTTTATGGATAACAAGACCAATAATAAGAGCAAAAACTGTGTAACAGTTTTCATTGTCCTTCATCAGAACTGGAAGTTTTAGTCAATCAAATACAGATAATGCCTGATTTCTATGTGCTATACTGTATCAGAACATAGACAATCATGGTTCTCCACAGCTTCTTGTCTTTTGTTGGTCTTCATAATACATCTGTTAACTAGGGCAAGAAATGACTTGTTAATTTTAACACCTCCAGAACAAAACTGCACACTTTTAGTCATTTGAGCAAACCATTATTGCCTTCCATCAGCATGACTTGTGCTAACCTCCAGTAGAGTGACTCATTGTGTCTATTCAGCCTATCGTTTTCTGCTGACATGAAATGGAGAGATTATATTGAATTAATTGGTAGGTCTGCTGCTAGGTAAGTTGGTTCACTGTGTCATGCTAGACAATTTTTATTGCCGGAATCTATCTGACACATTTATAAGTCTATCATTCATGCAAGCATTGAGTATTGCTACCACATCTGGTCTGGTGTGTCTGCTACCTATCTAGAGATTCTTGATAAAATTCAAAGAAGAATCTGCAATGTTATTAGTCCTGACCTGGCACCTTGGATTCAGTCACTTCCCCATTGTCATAACGTAGCTTCATTGTACCTATTCTGTATGTATTTTCATGGTAATTGTTTGGTGAGCTTTTTTCTTTGGTACCTAAACTTTAAGTGCAGTACGAGATTGGCGAAAAAAAATGACAGTTCATTTTTCGCTTATGGAACTCTTTTTCAGCTTCTTGATTTCCAGTCAACTTTAATCTTCAAGAATTTAAATGCAATGTTAATCATTAATTTTTGTCTTCTTTATTCCTTTTCTTTTATTGCCCTTTCTCTTTAAAAATGTTTCCTTTACAACACCCTTTTTTTTAGTGGCACTTGCTCCCCCTTTATTTTCTCAAACTTGTCATAGGTTTCTTACTAGTTAACCTTTCTTATCTGTATTCTTCTTTTATGTGCCATGTCACTTCAGAACACAGGCCATCATGGCTTTCCACAATTTTTTGTTGTTCTCATTATGCCCCACTAAATTTCAGCTGTTTTTTTTACAAATTTTCAACTACTAAAAGGCCCAAGAGTCACTAAAAATAGAGCGTTACTGTGTGTATGAGCATCAGAAAAGCAAGAAGTGAGGTTCATGGAATTATGCAAGAAAGATTTGTTTACCTTGGAACTGAAGAGGTCAAGATTGTAGTGATTGAGAAAACATCCTGCCAGGATTTTGTTCCACAAAGCCACAGATCTTGGGAAGATGCTGTCCGAGTGGAACTTACTCCTTACTAATGGAATATGAAGAGAATAAGCATACAATTGCGTTATGTATCAGCTGACAAAGAAATATGAAGGAAAACAGTTAATTCTATCAAAAACCTCTAAAATATCTCCTAGGCAATGGATCATCTCTAATTCCAACTTGTGCAAAAGATGTAGCACATATCTGATATAACTATTCATCTTCCAGTTACCCTTGAAACTCTTTCAGTAGATTAGTCAAGAGCCACTCAAGTTAGAGGGTTACTGTGTGGTGTTCTATGCATGTAAGAAAAGGCAAGAAGTGTAGTTCATGGGATTATGCAAGAGAGATAAGCTGTCCAATTTGAACTCATGGGGATGATCCACACTTTTTGATAGCTGCAGTGTCTTTGAAGTTTCTATTTTTAAAACCTATTCATTTGTCACATGCTCTATTCATAGTATTTTAAAAATCTGTCAAGAGAAGCACATGCCAGTCACTTTAAATTGCCTTTTCATTTATGATAAAATTGTCTAGCATCTACTGTCATGTAGAAGGGTAGACATTACACTTCAGTGCAGCACTCTTTTATTTGGTTCCAATAAGGGACATCCCAAGATACACCTGAAGGACTTTAAAATCAGGTGGGTGTCAAAACTCGGCTATATGTTTAGTGTAATGACAACTGTCAGAAAGCATGACAGAAATTCAAAATGAATGATATTCTTAAAGGAAAACAGAATTTTCATTTTTCAGTGCAAGTTTTAAAATTATTTCAATATAAAATAAAACAAAGCAGAAAAATTTAAATATCTGAGAAGTATTTTGATAGAGGACATAAACTGTGATGCTGAAAACCAAAGGGGCATTGTGATAGCCAAGGATGATTTTCAACAAACCATGAAGAAACATAAAAAATATTCACTAGAAACAAAGAAAAGTGTACTAAGCTGTCATGCAATATCAATTTTCCTATATGGTAGTGAATGCTGGACAGTCTCCTCACAGATGTAGAAGAGACTTGAAGCAATAGAAATATGGTAATTAGAAGGATGCTAAGAATATCATAGACTATACATGTGAGTAATGAGAAAGTTTTAGAGAAAATGGGAACAAAAAGGACATTTATACTTTACAGAAGGAAAAGATAGTTGAAATTTTCTAGAGCACATGATGAGGAAAGAAGATTTGGAAAATCTGATACTCACAGGACAGATTGAAGGCAAGAAGAAAACAATACATCACCTACATAGATGGATTGAGTAAATGAATGGTGTAACAAGGTTTATGAGAGATTTTAAAAAATGACAAAATTTATTAAGAGTGACAAAGAACAGGAAATTGTGGAGAGCCGTGATCACTTGGTTTCTTATATGTGATACTTTGATTAACTGGCTGTAAAAAATAATTTTATTTGTTCATCAATAATGTGATTAGAAAAGCCAATATTTCTATTCATTTGTTTAATATTGGAGGATTCTATTACAGAATGTGATAGAAAAAGATATTTTGCATGGTTGCTTAGTCTTTTTATGACTGTATTCACTTTGATAGTTAAAGAGGCAGTTAATACTCGTAATTTTTTTATAGCCAGAAGATATAATGTTCTGATCATTAATATCAATAATGATACTGGAAAAGGTTTTTTTTTAGGATGCTGAAATTTTCAACCTTGTGATATTAAAAACTCCTTGGTACAAAAAACTAATTTCCTGAAACTAATGCTGTATACCAGTTCTCTTATCCTTTAAGAGACTTATGGCTCTGTAGACAATTAAAAAAAAAAAACATATTTCTAACACAACATTTCTCAAGAGAAAAATGATCTGTCATCTTGTTGACCAAAGTCATATATAACAAATACACAGCACTCTTAATTTCCATCAGATTTTGTCTGCCAATACAACAGTACTCTGCAGTTACAAATGTAAAAACAGATTACAAATCTTGAAGTCCTTTTATCTCAAAAGAAAGCAATCCACTATCAATAAGATTTACTTCATTCTAGTTGTGCACATAATGCTAAAATCTATTTTACAAAGCATGTGAACCTGCATTTGTTTCAAACTTCAGACCTTTAACAAAATAAATGCTAAACTGGTTATCTCTTGACTGTCTAATTTTTTTTTGCTTTATTTTCTTTACTTGAAAACAACCTATGATGGTCATAAGTACTTAAAATATAAACAATTTTAACACATTTCACCTGACATCA
This sequence comes from Acanthosepion pharaonis, assembly GCA_903632075.3. Classification (NCBI taxonomy): domain Eukaryota; kingdom Metazoa; phylum Mollusca; class Cephalopoda; order Sepiida; family Sepiidae; genus Acanthosepion; species Acanthosepion pharaonis. The sequence goes on from CAHIKZ030002266.1 coordinate 81,881, forward strand.
ACTTATTTAATCCTAGAAGAACAGTCATTCACTCATATAATTTAGCAAAACATGTTTAGATACACAAATATATATATTAACTGCGATCCACTCATTTTCATATGGTAATATAATTGGGAAATACAAGAGAGGGGGAAAGGTCTGAGGTAAGTAGCAAAGCTAGAGATAAATGAAAAGAAAAGAGAATGAATGGAAAGTGGGAAGAAATGAAGATGGAAGGTGTTATGATGTTGATTTGGGGTTAGTAGAGACAAACACCAAATAACACATAACAATAAAAAGGGTTTTAATAGGTTGGTAAAAAGGTACAGAAATCGCCTGAGTAGTCAATAACTAGCTCAGCTAAGAACTTCTCGGTCTATCTGTCTTCTGTCATGTCAACTGACATGCTACTATTTAAAGTCTTTGTTCACAGACGCAGACAAGAGGGGTGGTAGGTTTCCAACACAACAGAAGGAATTCATGGGCAGACATGCAGCCTTAAGTTCTATTTCTCTTTTACGCTTTTGATTTTTTTTAAAAATGGGTGAAGCTTTTTTTCTGAAAGAATTTCGGAGATAAGGGATCATCATTATTTCCACTATTTATATTTAGACTATTGTTCCTCATCTTTGTTATTATCACAATGCTTTAGCCGTTGTGCTCTCCAGCCTTCCTCAGGTGTATATTGATCTGGATAACCTACAGAGAATTCTAAACTGAATCCTTTATTTAATCTATGGGAGTAGACTTTTCTTGTTCCACTGCCTTACAGGACAATGGCCTGGTGTAATCAAGCACTGACTCATGAATTTGGTGACATAGAAGTTGTGAGTTCAATCCCTGGGTCGGGCATTGTGTACTTGGCCTTAGTGGAAATGGGCAAGAAATAACTGAACAGTACTATAAATAAGAACTAGAATAGATATCCCTAGATATGGGCAGTGGAATGAGAACAGCTTAATGCTGTAGATGAAATAAAGTGTTCAATTCAGAATTCCTTGTAGGTTATCCAGAACAATATACACCTAAGGAAGGCTGAAGGATCCAACTGTGACAGAGAGAGTCTGGGAAACACACACACACACACACATGTATATTTTTTTTTAGTGAAATTGGAGTAGATTTGGACTAGCAAAATTGATCAGAGCATTTCGTTTACTGATGGGAAATCTGATCTAGGGCAGGAGCTGTATCCATTGGAACTGGGTCATTAGCAGACAATGGAAATGGTCAAAATAATTTTGAAACGGCCAAAACCCCTTGATAATCACGTGTGAACTAGTAGGTCCAAGGTTCAGTTGTAACCAGCTGGATTTTTCTATATAAATGCATAGTTATGCTGAAGAAGAGGCAGATGGAAGAGAGAGACAGAAGAGAATTAGCCCGGGCAAGAGTTGGGCTAGAGACAGTGGAGAGACAAGTTGGAGACTCAAGAAGGAGAGAACGTGACGTCAGAGATTGGAACAAAGTGTCCACTAGCATGTACTGTTGATATAAGTACTGCTGCTTCTGCTACCACAAATATTACTACTACTGTTACTACTGCTAAGGAGGAACGCCACTATAAAACTTTAAGCCCTGCACAGAAATCTTATTCCCCATCACAAGAGTCGTATATCATTCTGAGACAATTTAACAAAAAGTTAATCATAACACACTCACTCTCTGTCCAGAATCCAGTGTATGCATTTTCAGGTCAATTACTCTTCTTTTCTGTAAGCCGTATCTTTTCTATACTATTCTTTTCTGCTATATGAAAGACATTAACAATTCAATCATTGAATAGTTGTTTGTCCGGCTTTCTGTAGATATTGATTTTTTTTTTTTGCTGCATTCTGAATTTCTTAACGCAGACTCTCCAGCCATGTCTACATCTTCAGTCAACCATGAATGTATGAACATCACTTCTGCTTTCTGGATCAAACCAAACACAACGTGGGCAGGAAGCAGGATTAAACCAGTGGACCGATTGAATAATCTATGGATGCTCAGGGGACCTACGGCCACTCCCTTAAGTTCAGTTAGAACTGAGTAGACACCTCAACCCAGAGAGTAAGACGTTGGAGGTTGAGAGGCTGGGGTGAAAGTGTCAGACAATGGGCGAAACTTAATTCCATATTTTTTCTTTTGATGTGTGTAATACATACCTTATAGTAGAAGATAGGTAGATAGGATTAATATTTAGATGTATCAATCATACTCACAGAATATATATGTTGAACGCATGTACAAAGTTCATATATTCATTTTTCAATTCAGAAAAACTTGATGTGATTTAATTTTAATTTTAAATATCAGGATGTATCCAGTGGAATAATATCTACAACACTGACAATATTGAGTTCTTGATAATGACTGAAATGGTTAAAAGTACTTGAGCAAAAAAAAATATAAATATGACCTTCAGACAGCTTATTCACAATTTCAAACCCAGTATACAACATATTCAAAAATTGGTAAAATGCAATAAACATTGAATAGACAGACCTTGTCACTTTAATTTAACAAGACTTGTTAAGCCATGAATGAACTTTTTCTACATAAATACAACATATATATATATATATATATATATATAACAACTCTCCTGTTGTTTTTGACGTGTGATTGTCTTTCAGTTCAGTTTTTATCTTTATGTTTCATATGAGATGACAATCTTGCATGGGATTTGCAAGCAAGTGCACACGAGAGACATGCTAAAGGGTTGACTGTCATAGAGAGAGGACCTTTAGGCCTTTTTCTTCTGTTACACCTCTCTCTTGAGTTTTCATACATTTCCCTCTCACACTTGTTTCCCATTCCCACACATACACTCTCACTAAAATTTTTTTGTTTTTTTATAGTTATATTTTTCGATTTCTTTTTGAATTTGTAGGTCTGATGATTTGGATCATGATTACGATTCCAATGTAATAAATTATAACCATGGAATATTAGTTTTTTGATTTGTTTTATATTATATATATATATATATATATATATATATATATATATATATATATATATATATATTTATAGATAGATAGATAGATAGATAGATAAATGAATGAGATGAAACAGTGAAGATGCAAGGTGGTTCCATTTAGCTTCTCAGTGTTTTTTTCTTTTAAACTATTATAAATTCAAAGTATATAAAATAAACTATAACAAAAACAAACCAAGCGACTGGTAAAGAACACCCCTACCAATATTAAGTCTGCCAAAGGAAAAAAATGATAGCAAACACAAAGTGCTTAATACCTCTAGAAATAAAAGTAAGACAGAACAGTAACACTAACAAACCAAACAGCACTTGACATTATGTTCCTAAAATCTTTGATCAAGACTGTACTTTGGTTGTCTTGCACTAATAATAGAATAAAAATATTAAAAACTTCCTGTTTACTGAAATGAATTGGTCTTAACTGGTGGCTCATACTTAATAGAATCAAATTTAGTGAGAAGATTCTCAGCTATAACTCATGGTAATTAAAAGAATTTTATGGGGTACACAGATGTCCCATCAGAGTAATTTAGCCTGCAGTGAAGACTGATGAAAACTGTGTGGGATTCAACGGGGAAATACGATGAATAGGCATTCCTCAGACTATTAATTTATCCCTCATATTTCATCCTTTTATTGCAGGCAAAATTCTCAGTTCAATTTATGTTCTCTCCCTGGAGACATTTCTCTGACCCTGTATTTATAGGATAGCCACAGAGAAATGATTTGAAGAGCAGCCATCCACACTGGGGAGTGTGTTATGGTAGTATGATGATTCTGTTAACTCTTTTTGATCTGATTTTTTGCATGCTAAAATTTTTAGTATTTTTGTACAGAAGAAAATGGTGACATACCCTGAAGGCCAAAATGCTGTTATGTCACATGCTGCTTTTTCAGATGCAAAAAAAAAAAAAAAAAAGGAGGAATGAGGTCATTGAAGACATGTAAATTAGCTTCTGCTAATCAATTGAAGTGTCACTGAGTGGAATAGATTGCATAGAAAAATATATTAATTCATTTCTATGCTCCACAAATCAAAAATCTGGAAAGGGTCCAACAAACTGCTATAAAAGAAACTGGCTTTTCCTAACAACACATGGAGTATTGCTGTTATATATGGTCTGGTGCCCCTTCTATTTGTCTCAAGGTTCTTGATAAGATCCAGAGACGGATATGCAATGTAATTGGCCCTGATCTGGCATTTCATCTGCAGTCGCTCTCTCACAGACATATCATCGCCTCTGTGGATGTTATGGCTATTAGTGCTGGGTTGATTCTTTCACCTAAACATCCAAAAACTTGTTGAATGTATTCGTCGCTGAAATAAATTGACAAAGAAAAAGACGGAAAGATACAGAGACACTAGAGGGACAGTTTAGGACACTGATTTTATTTCCTTCTTCTGGATTCCAACGAGCTCTTGTTGGGGAATTTCTTCCCAAACAGTCGGCACATGTTCACCAGTCAAAGGTCCAACCGAGAAAGAGATAGATTCTTCTAGTTTATCTTTGGCGCCAGGAAGTCTCTCTTTTTGCACATGCATAAATTGTCTTTCCTGTCAGAGGACTCCTGGGAGATTTTAATGTTTATTTTATTTTGTACTTTTATTTAATTTTGTATTTTTATTTTATATCTTTATTTTATTTTGTATTTTTATTTTATTTCCACACCTCCCTCTGTCTTTTTTACAAATACATTCATTGTAATTGCTCCCATGAGCTGCTTTTGCTGGTTCATGAATTTAAGCATTCTACTAGGCTGGCATCTCGTTCTCACCCTTTCACTGTTGAAACTGTTAAATGTAGCCATCTCTTCTACTCCAATAGTTTCATGTGTCGCACCTCTCGCCTGTGGAACTCCCTCCCCTTTTCCTGCTTCCCTAATAGCTATAATCTCCAACTATTCAAATGCAATGTCAATTGATGTCTCCAGATGCCCTGATCTATCCCCTATCCTTCTCTTCATCCTTTCCTCTATCACTCCTATTTGCTCTAGCTCCAACTCTCTGTAACCCCTTGCATACTAGTGGCTTCCCACCTTGCTTGGGGTGAAATATATATATATTTATAATATATATATATATATATATATATATATATATATATTAGCCTTCCACAGGAGCTAGTTTAAAAATTTGCACAGAATGGAGCTTTTAAGTTTGTGTGTGTCTATATATATATATATATATATATATATATATTTTGCATATACCACAAATTTATGATTATGAATTTGACATTTGGATTTTTAATAATAAAATTATTTGCAATTAACCACTTTTATTCTTGATTTTCAAAGTACGAACTTCCAGTCCCAAAACTTGCAAAATAAATATTTAAATGTGTTTCTACAGTAAATGTATTTAGAATGCATAGAATAGTCATAATAAAATTATTTGTGATAATTCTGTAGCAAAATTATTTTGAACAAAATATCTTATATTAAAATTATTTAAAATGAAAATTCTATAGTAATATTTTTTATAATTATTTTTATAGTAAAATTATTTAGAGTGAAACATGGTTGAACAACTAAGGGCAACAGATTTGACAAACTTATGGCTAGCTTTGATACTAAATCCCTTTACAGTAATATTCCTGTTAAGAAATGCTTAAATCTTTCAAAAAACCATTTAACACAATCAATAATAAACCTTTCCCTACAAATAGTTAAAATAATAAGAATCTGACATCTCATCATCAATCCATGCTATACTTTTACCAGAGTCAGATCAGGCCAAAAAATGGTGTACTGTTGCCATATACTAACTCTATTTAAATGGTAGAAGATGCTTACAGTGGTGCACGTCAAGTCTGGAGGTGAGAAACTACTGTAAACTCTGTTCTTTCTGTTCTAAGTGATATTAAGATCCTTTCTTGAAAGCACCATATCTGACAACGGCAATGCAAGAAGCATCTGAGCTCTCTCTCAGATATTTCTGAACATAACAGTTGGGGAAACATCTTTAAAACAAAACAAAAAGGACGAAACAATGCAATGGCTGATTAAGTAAAGGAATTTAGCTAGTTTGTTCTGAGCAAACAGTGCCACCAGCAAACAGCTGTCAAAGAAGCATTGTTGGAACCTGTTTCTCAATTTGATTCTATCTTGCTGTCCATTTATATTCTCTTTTGTTTGTCTCTTTTCTTTCTAAAGGATTCTTCTCTTTGCATCATAAAAAAAACAAACTGTCTTTCCCTCTTTAGACAATATTATATTGAGTGGTATGCGGGTGTTGGGAAGCAGAAAATAGAATTTGTTTTTGGAGTGCAGTATTGTGTAAGATCTATTTGTTGACTTCCAAAATGAACCAAGCTCAACTCATTGTGGCTCGCTCACTACCAGTGGATTAAAAAGAGAATTGATCCACAGATTGATTGATCTGAAGTTAACAATACTCAGCTTGGAAAACTGGAGAAGGTAATCAGTGTTCATAGAAAAAAAAAATATCAGTGAAATTTCCAAAAACAGAAACAGCATGAGTTACTGTTGTAGCAGCAGAATTAGACGAAACATAAATAGCAAACATGGACCTTTGTAACCCCTGAGAGAAAAGAATGTCAAAAGAATGGCTTTTTCTCATCAGACTCCTTTTATTTTAATTACCTTCACTCTTTGGCAATGTATATTCTTTTAAACAAATGATGATTAGAAATGTAATAAAACATAAACATATGATGTAAGATTTTTTTTTTAATCACATTCACCCCAAGCAAGGCTGTAAAGCCACCAAGATGTAAGGGGTTAATGGGTGTGGAAGAGCCAGAAACAGGAACATTGCTAAGGAATGAGAACAGAGGAAGAGTAATCAGAAAAATAGAAGATAGCGATTGACATTGCATTTAAATTTTTTCAGATTAACATTGGCTGGAAAGCATGGGAATTCAACAAGTGAGCAAGTTGTGTGAGAAAAGAAACTGTTAGTAACTGTAAATTGGTCAGACCTTGTCATCAGTCGAGTACTGTGCTTAAATTCAAAAAGTCTAGGTACTATAGCAAAGCACTCATCCGAACAATTACCATGAAGGTATTTATAGAAAAGACAGAGGGAAGCAACCCTTCACTGGTGAAAAAGTGTCTGAAGCTAAGTCATTTTATTTGTTCTTGAGAATTTACAACAAAAATATTAAACACTATTTATTTATTAGATTGTTTATTTACAAGTATAATTTTATATTTACAACATTCTAAAAAATAATACAATTAAAAGTAATGCAATGCAATATTTATCATTTACCAGATTTTTTTTAATCAATTCACCCCAAGATGGGCAATAACACCACTAAGACACAAGGGACTACTCAAAGTGAAGGAGAAAGAAAAGACTTTAGAAAAAAACAGAAACCCAATAACAGGACAAATTTCAGTGTTTAATCAGAGGAATTAGATGTATAGATTTGAAGTAGAATTTAGAAGGAACCAAAAACCTAATCCTAAACAGGAAATAGGGGATAAACCTCTACTCCTGTTCATTTACTAAATTATTATAATATGTGAACCAACTATGAAGAAATCTTTATTATTTTCCATTAAGTTTGAATTTATTGGCAATTAGTCAATTTTTTGCCAACCATTCCAATAAACAATATAATAAATAAATAAATAGCGTTTATTATTTTTTCTGTCAATTCTCAAGAAAAAAGAAAAAATTCACTTTCAGATGTTTAGGATTTATTACAATTCTAATCATCACTTTTTAAAACATTAAACATTGCCGAGGAGTGAAGGTAGTTGAAATAATAATGGTGTCAATGGGAAACTCATCCTTTTGACGTTTTTTTGGAGGTAAGAAGGTCCATGTTTGCCACATAAATTGTGGTGAGAAAAGAGCTTTGTTATATTTTCTCTATTTAAAAGCCACAGCTGTTCATGATAGAGGTAATCATTGCTCTCCACAGCTTCCTTTTAGTTTAATATTTATAAACTTGAACTACCATGATTGTTCATGGGAAAGATAGTACGATGACTTCCCTATTGATTTTAATTCAGAGTTGTCCTTTTCTAGATTAGTTGTTAGCTAAGCCTAAATTTCCTAGTCTGTCCTGCTATTTTACTCATAGTGGGGGAGATTTTGATTCATTGATTTTTTTTTTTTTATGGCTTATCAACCCTTTGCCAGTTATTTAAAGCCAGAAAACATTTTTAGATTCTAAGAAAGATATATTGAGATAATAATGATTTACTGATACAAGTCTTACTAATTAACCCATAGCTGGGGAAGAAGAGACTGATTCATAATTTTTGAAAGGGTATTTATGAATATAACAAACCCAACTGAAATTGTAACTCAGCTCTCTGATTAACAAATCTGAGCCATTATTCATCCAAGCTTACAGCTCCTGGTATTCCCAAAATGTCACTCATCTAGGTACTGATAAGGCCTGATGTTACTTAATTTCAGTGAAATATGGGAACTGATATTTCCACATGATATTGCCATAAGCCAGCAAGGGAGAAAAGATATAAATTCAGGCATTTTCTGAGGGTATTACCAGATTTGATTCAGTGTTGTTGTTCTCCTCAACTTAATACCAACCAAGGCTAGATAGCCCACTCTACCCTGCTATTGAAGGTGCTGCTGGAGAGAAAAGGGATGGATTCCTTTTCTCTAAAGCAAAGTGAATACAAACTGCCTTAACCAGAAGTGAGGAAGAATTAAGCTTTACATTACCATAGAAGGCATGGTTCTAAAATGTGGTTCATTTTACAATGTAAATATGCAAACTTTATGGTTTACCTGAATCCCACAAAGCAGGCGTTCTGATGCACACCATTATATCAGGCATTGGTGGTGCTCCTCACAAACAAGCAAAAAATCATAAAAGTTTTAACTCCACTCCTAAGAACAATCAGTCCATCACATGTTAAATATTCAAGGAACCTGGTTGAAAAAGTAAGAAGAATAAATTTAACAGACAAACACATTGGCTACTTTAGATATTAAATCCCTTTTCACTAATGTTCCTCTCAATGAATGTTTAAATCTTTTGCAAAAAGCATCTAACACAACTGTCTACCAATAGCTAAAATAACAGAAATCTGCAGTCTCATCATCAATGTGATTTCAATTTTAACAATAATTTTTATAAACAAAATAATCAATGTGTTTGCCTCTAAGTGAGATTTTAGTATACATCTCCTTAAAATTTCTTAAACCTGATCTTTTTACCTAAACAATCAACATATTTCTGATATACTGATATATACATCCCTGCAAAACTAATTTACCTGATCTTGTAAACAAAGCCAAACTTACAATAGAAATCATTTATGAGACCAAACCAAACAATACTTTTCCTTTATAGATAGCGTGTTATACTGTAATAACCTAAAACTAAGTGTCCATCACAAATCAACTAATAAAAAATGATCTCATAAATTTCTATTCTTACCATAACAATAAGATAAAATCTGGAATAATCACTGCATTCTATTAAAGAGTACTCAGAATCTATCCTTTTTGAGAGGAGTTGCTAGTTTAACTTTGTCAGACTTGTTGAACTTACTACTAACACAAGAATAAATAATAGTGTCATTTGCAAAAATGCCTAGTTGGGAACTGATGATATCAGGAAGGTTGTTGATGAAGATAAGAAGCAACCTAGGTGCAAGAATAGTGCCTTGGGGCCCTTGCATTAATGTGAAATGATTTAGAGATGTGTCTATTCAACACAGTTTTCATTACATGATTTGTTAAGAGTGATTGGATTAAGCCAAATATTCATTGAGCGGCACTGTAGCTTGTGGAGAAGGCCAGCATGCTAAACCTTGCTGAAAAACTTTGAGAGATCTAGAGCCTGTCTGAACTTTGCTGTTCTTATCTAATATCAATAGAATTTAGGTTTTGCTGAAGTTTATTTTTGTATCTCAACAGGGGTCTTTTCCATATATTGGACAAGGAACTGAACCCCTTGTGAAACATTCAGGAATGTTAGAGTGGTGTTGAGATAGATATAAATAGATATAGGTATAAACACAAGCTTGTGTTTATTTATCTTTTTAAAGATTTGTAGCATATCTCCTACTTATATAAATCTTTCTCCATAGGATTTTTATTACGAATTATTTTGCTTAATACTTATCTGTATCAACCTACTATTGTTTGTTCGCCTTCTGAGAGAACAAAAAAAAAAAGAGAAAATTTTCTTACTCTCTTTCATACAAAAGCAAATATCCTAATTTTAGACAGGCTTATCATCATCATCCTCTACAGATAGATTGTACACCAACATGTCGGCATGTTTACATTAATCTATCTATCCAAGAATGTGCCAATAACAGAGTTGCCAACTAATTTTTGGTCTGAAGTTTTCATTGTATAATGTTCAATCTATTTACCAATTTATTAATTCTAGTGATGAGAAAGTAAGTTATGTTGAAAATCTTGTTGCATTATTTTTTTTCATCATTAGGCTCTTCATACACTTATATATATATATATATATATATATATGTATAATTATTTTAAAAGATATGATTCCTTTGCTACATATGAATTCTCATGTTTCAAAAACAAGAGCCAAAAACTTCAATATAATTATTAAAATTAAATTGAATTAAAGTATCAAGCTCTATTTCATCTTCAAGCAAAATTTTTAGACCCAATTCCAAAAAATTTCACTTGAAGATGAAACAGAGCTTGATACTTTAATTCAGTTTAATTTTAATAACTATTTTGAAGTTTTTTGTTCTTGTTTTTGAAACATGAAAACTCTTATGTAGCAAAGGGATCATATTTTTTAAAAATAATTATAATTTAGGCTCTACTTTTGTATTGAGCACTTTTTTTTTAAAATAAAAACAAAAATACTGAAGAACTTTGAATTATTTACCTAACATGTTCTTTTCCTATTTTTCTATATATTTGAACATATATATATATATATATATATATATATATATATATATATATATATATACTATTACTTCAAATGAAACTTGACATAGGTTTGAATTCTACCAGAGAATATATATTCTTTATTAAATTTATAGGGGCACTCTACTCAAATATGGTTATCCACTAAAAAATAACATACATTTATATATATATATATATATATATATATATATATATATATATATATATATATATATGACAATAGTCTGGCCACAACAGCCACAAAACTTCATTTGGATCCACAATTATTTCCACTCAATAAGACCTAGAATAATTCAAAATATAACTCACACAATAAGAGTTAGAATAATACAATAGACCTACGCATAAGACTGGCTAGTATATATCTAAATACTTGTGCAAAAGCACAATGCATATGGCCTGGTGATTGCATATAAGCATGAAACAGACTGTTGTCACTTGGTTTTGGCTTCTGTGTCCACTTCTGCATTTGCATGTGCTCCATCACTGATATTCAGTACTTGTAAATGTATCATAGCATAAAACTATATTTTAACACACACATACACATATCTGGACATTGATATCAACAACCAGCATCAATAGTCTGTTTTATTCATCAGGCCATGTGTAATGTGTCTTGTCTTAACTAATTATATATATACTGGCCAGTGATGCATTATAGGAATCAAACCTCTATCCTACACGGAACTCTCATTTGGCCTGACAAGCTATACCATTTAGCTACAGTGGAAGTGTCTGGTTATCAAAGTTAAATTACAGTTTTTAAACAACAAATTTTCCATGATTTATCTCAAATGATCTTGAGGCATTATGTGATTGTAGAAACCCTAAAGACTACCTGTTGGAAAATAAATGCCTCTCAAAATCCTTGGTATACCAATGCACTATCTCATCCATTGAGAGTCCTAACACTGATAGGATATACATTGGGTCAACGAAGAATAAATTTAAAATTAGATGGAGGCAACACAGGAGCTCCTTCAACAATATTCAAAATAGAAATCAGACGTCTCTATCCCAATATTTCTGGCATCTAAAAGAAACGAATAAAACACCAAAAGTAAAATGGAAAATAGTAAATAGAACAAGAACCTGTAAAACCTGGGATGACCCATGCCCTTCATGCCTACATGAAAAACTGCACATCATTAAATTTCTAAATAATGGAAAATTATTAAACCATAGGCAGGAGTTAATGGTTTTTTGCTGACATCAACAAATTTTCGCATTAAATAATTAGCATAAAAAAAAAAAATCCCATAGTTTAATAAAAGTCTTAAAAGCTTAGCCAAATCATTAAACAGGAAAAACCCTTTCTGTAGTCGTCAAAAAACAAATTGAAATTCAGTGTAATACGGTTTGCATATAAAACACCCATCTGAATAAACAAATAAATAAAGAGAAAATCAGATAGACAATAATAAAACAAAATCCTCCCGACACATAACAACTTGTATGCGCGCCAAAAAAAATATCCCTCACTGGAAACTAACTAGAGGATGCCCGCCAACATTAGCCTAGAAATAGACACCCTACCCAACCTGAGTAAAACCTCTCAGAAGATGATGAATCATATAGATAAGAATTAACTCTCTGACCACTTAATGAAGATTACTCGCCTAGCCACTCTCACAATAATGAATGTTATAACGAACCATGCCTAAAAACACACGTAAACCAAGAGATAGCTTATTCCTAAATTTTTCGCTTGAAGATGAAACGGGACTAAACACCTCAATTCAACTTAATTTTAATAATTATTTGGATGGTTTTCGGCTCGTTTTTTGAAAATGGAACTCTTTTTGAAGGAATCATATTTTAAACAAAAAATTTTAAACATGAGAACTCTTTATGTAGTGAAGGAATCATATTTTAAACAAAAAATATTATAATATATCTATCTTGTTTCCCTTTCTTTAATACTCTTACTGGTAAGACATTGTATGGAGCACTGTTTAAAAATAAAAACAAAATACTAAGGAACTCAGGATTATGCACCCAACGTGTTCATTTTCTATTTTTTGAACATGGCATTGTGGAAGCTTAAATAAAAAACTTATATTTATATATATATATATATATATGTGCACTAGTGTGTGTGTTTGTGTGTGTGTGTGTGTGTGTGTGTGTATGTCTGCACCATGCCACCCAAGCAGGAGAACCCAGTTATGGCAGTCAGACAATTTCTGTGACCACATCACCTCTTACATCTGACCACCGAACACTCCAGATTGCATCCCCCTTGATTAGTGTGGGGTTGATTAGTTGAGCGAGAGGCCAACAAAACTCCTTTTAGCACCAAAGATGAAGTGAGGGTAAAGATTTTGGCAACATTCACCAACTTAAACAAGGAGATCGTCTAGCAGAGTCACATGAAATTCTGAAGTCATCTGAAGGCAGTGGTTGAAGTCAATAGGGATTTTATTGAATAAATCTACTCTTTACTATTTCAAGATATTTTTGTGCATTTTTGGTAAATATGTGCAATAAAATGAGATGGCAGTGTTATTTTAATTTTTGCATAATTTAGGTGACAATTTATCGACCACACCCTGTTTATGTGGGAGTTGTTCTGCTGCACATCTTTGTTCTTCTATTTCTCTCTCTTTCTCTATAATATAAACCTAAGGAGCCAGGCAAACCTACCTAGGTTTCACCTAAACGGATTATCAAGGATGTGCTGGCCAGCATTACCCTGACGATCCATTTAGGTGAAACCTAGGTAGGTTTTGCCTGGTTCCTTAGGTTTATATTAGGCTTGCTCTGCTTCGTGTATTGAGCACTTTATGTATTTGCCTTTACTCGTTTTGGAGGTTTTTTTCTTTGGACTCTGAGGTAGAACTCTGGACGATTGTTTTTGCCTCAGTTTCATGTTCTTGATTCTTTCTTTTTTTATACCTCATTTTTCCTTGTGTACTGGTTTGTTCTACTACAAGCCAAAATACCCAAGTTTTTTCCAAGCGAGTACCACCATATATATATATATATATATATATATCTTGTTCATTTTTGTGTATGACACACCATATATATCATTTTAATACATATAGATATATATATAATTTTTTTAATATATGTGTGTGTCTACATTTGGTATTTTCTCTAAATGTACATTCTCCTTATCATAAGGATGTAAGAAACTCTACCTTCTCCCCACTCAGTTGGATTCTTATATATCTATCTGTTATCTATTTTTTCCTCAGGTGCAGGTGTGCATATCCTGGTTGCACCTGAGTCAATCATGTGTTTACATTTCAGGGGCAGTTACTGACATTTAGTGAAAGGGTGGATCTGCACTTGGCAACTAGGAGGTTACCTCCCAGGTCAACCCACTGATGTACCTGGCTTCTCAGAAAGATACTGAATGCAAAGTCTGTCTTTGCATATCATATGACATGAGTCATATACTATATAAATTTGTCTATATAGTTTAAAAGAAAAGCAAAACTTTTTGGGGGAGGTGTAAACCTCTGTGTATTTAAAGAGACAATGAGGACCAAAATCACAATTCTTCGCTACAATATTAAACCAAAATAATTTTATTTTGCAAAGCTTTACCATCCCATAGGTTGGCGAATGAAGAAATATTGGTAAATGAAGAAATAACTGCACTTGTATAGAAGATACGCATCAGGATAAAAATAAGTTATAAATGCACCATCATCTGTTCCTTTTTCTTAACGGTGAAATTTTTGTGGAGAGGATGGATAAAATTAAGTTTCTATGCATATGCACTGTAGAGAATATCTCCAGGACTAGAAATAGCACCATGTTAGCCAAGGTGCAAAAATGACTATTTACAGAGAATTCTCAGGATAAAATCATTATTTGTATTATTTCTAGGACAAGATAATTTTCAGCATATTTTAAATGTATTACTTTTCTTCATTTGATGCTGTGTATTTTTTTTTGGTGTCTAAGTTGGTCAACATACAAAACAATGACGAGCAGAGGTTTGGTGATGTTTGGTGACGCCTGGGGCCAAATCATTAATTGTATGCCCTAAAACACAAGGAGGTGTCCTATAAAGCCTTGTATTGAGAAATGTGAGGAGAAAAAAAAAAGACATTTTAAATATATAAAAACAGATGAAACATGAAACACTTCATTCAAATTAAATGTAAACTAAATTTTCATTTCACTCCTTGATTGGATGCTCTCTCAATAAGGATGCCTGAGGCCATCACACCCTCTACTTGCACTTCAGCACACTACTGATACAATATAAAATTAAATTTCCAGTCATGTGTATTGTAAAAGATCTCTCTTGGACTAGTAATGTCATCATTTTAGTCAAGGATGCACATCATCATCTTTATTTACTGAGAAAAAAATCATTTACAAAGGGAGCTGCTGACTTTTTACTGCTGCTCACTTGAGGGTATATTGGTGTATGACATCGCAGTTTGGTAATGTCAACTGCTTCGTAATGGAGAAGAGAGACCTCTAAATAATTACAGATATTACTCAAAATTATCAGTTGCTCACTGCACTCCTTGTGAGAGATTTTTGATTCTTGTTGTCTTAGCAAACAGAAAGCATAAAGCTTACATCCTGGATACAGCTTGTTTGAACTGTTAGCCTCAGAATGCCATTTTAATTCTATTACTGTATTTTTCTGCTTATAAGACACATTTTTTTTCCAATGAAATATCTCCAAAAACCACTCTATGTGCTATAAATCAAAGATCGTGATGGGGGTTATAGGTTTTGGTGCAGAGTGAGTGTCAGTTCCCTGTTACATTCAATTCTGAGCACTTGAAAGTAAAAGTCCAGGTTTTCAAACTTAAATTAACATTTTGAGAGAAACTATTTATGCATTTTGGATATTGCATTATTGACAGGAAACAAAATTCTTGTTACAGTAACACCTGCTAAAATAACAACTTCCTTCCTTCTTTATTTCTTAAAGAATTATCATATATTTTAACCTACACATAAATCAAACATAACCATATTTCTGTATCCAAATTTACATGTATCTAATTTAAAATTAGTTTTCCATCCTGGTTTGTGATGAATTTGTCATGATTAGGGAGGATTTCAGGCTGCAATAACGTCAGGTTTCAGTCATATTATGCACTCTAACTTCTCTTTTAATTATTACATTCTAAATAGCATAAATTTTGTACTTCTTCTCGGTTTGTGATTTATTTGTCATGTTCTTGTGCTGAAATATGCAATATGGTGGGGAAAATTCGGCATCGTGGGAAGGGCTATGAAGTACAAAGAAAAAACTTTATTTTTGATTCCTTTCTTCAACATTTTTTTGGGCTGTGTTTCTACAGACAGGTTTGAATTCCAGTCAAATCCATTACATTCACTTACATGCTAATACCCTTGCAAAAAGTATGAATCCACTTCTCTCCGCCAGCTATGGGTAAATAGTAGGAAAGACTGGGTTCTATAGCCTTGGATAGCAACTGGTCTACAGCAGAAAGAAATCGAAACCTACTGCAGGAAAAAATCTGCCTTGTCAATCATGTATCGAAAGATACATGATTGCTTAAGCATGTGTCATGCATGGCACATAACTGTCTAATGCATTGGAGCAGCTTATAAACAAGGCAATACAGTAATTCTAGGACTTGGGGGTGTTTTAATTCTTGGCCCCTCTCTAAAACAAATGCTACCACACATTGAAAATTTTTAACATATTTTAAATATTATTAATGTATTGAAAGATACATGTTTGCCTAAGGATTTATCACGCATGGCAAATAACTATCTAATGCATTTGAATATCATATAAACAGGGAAATACAGTAATTCCAGGACTTGAGGGAGTTTTAATTCTAGGCCCCTCTGTAAAATGAATGCTTCCACAGACTGAAAATTTTTAACATATTTTAATTATTATTAATTTTCCTTCATCCAGTCGTGTGTTTTGGGGTGTCTGCATATTGGAGCACTTGTGGCCTACTGTCCAATTTCATTGTGAATTGTACAGTGACAAGAAGAACAAATAAATAGATAGATTCCCAATAAGTAGACAGAGTGGGTGAATGACTTCTGTGTAGTGTGAGTTATTGTAACAGAGAATAAAAATTGGCATCTTTATTTTTATATCATCAGTTTCTTTTTATGGGATTAGCTCTTTTTTCTACCTGACAGGGAAAGATTACAGAAAAATACCGATCAATACCACAAGAAATTTGCATAAAAAAATGTGGCTAGTCATTAGAAACATAAAAAATATTGCTTTTTTTTTTAGCACCAATAGCCAGACACCACCTTCCTAGTCTGTATGGATATTACTTTAGGTAATCTATATTGATAAAAATCAATACCGCTTTACTTATCCATGTGATAGTATTCAAGAGGAAAATATTAAAACTTTTAACTTAGCCTAACAGTGTTTGAAAAAAAGTGTATTTGGAAATTGTTTTTTCATTGAAAAATGTTATCGTTATGTACGTGTAGGATCAAAATCATTCAGTTTTTAAGTGATTTTTAAAATAAAAGAAATTTTAGCAATTTTCTATACTTCTTTTAATATTTTCCCCCAAAGTAAGGCAATGAAGCCACTAAGATGCAACAGGTTACTGACAATGAAAGAAACTGAGAAAATGTTACTGAGAAGAAAGGACAATAACAAGAACAGGATTCAAAGTGTAGTGATATGTAAATGACTGCCTACATTGCATAGCTAAGGCATTAGACTATATAAATGACTGAGCAATAATAGTAGAGCAGTTCTTAGTATGTAAGTGTTGTAGCATACCTATGGACGATAATGGATATGTCCCCATTCACATAAATACAGTAGTGAATACTGTATGTTGGTCTGCATTTGGAGATTCATTATGGAATTACTTGACTCACTAGCAGTTGACTACTTCTACATGCCACTGGCAAATCTTATATGTGTTGTTCTTGTCCTAAGTATTATTACTCATTACCAAAGTGGCTCGGATTGAGGAATCAGAGAGCTGAGTTCAAATTCCAGTCAAATACATTACATTCACTTACATGCTAATACCCCTGGGAAAGGTATGAGTCCTCTTCTTCTCTCTTCAGCTATGGTTAAATAGCAGGACAGACTGGGTTCTATAGACTTGAATGGCAACTGGTCTACAGAAGAAAGTAATGGCAACCAAATGCAGGAAAAAACTGCTTCATCAGTCATGTATCGAAAGATACATGATTGCCTAAGTGTATATCATGCATGGCACATAACTGACTGAACCTTCCCTAGGTTACAACAATAAGATAAACTACTGATGGACTGATAAAATACGAAAGGAATCACACTTCATAACACAAAGAGACAGAAGATAATGAAGTTGCATTTAATTTTTTTATGATTGTAGTCAACAGCAATTTTCTATTTTTTAAGTCATTTCACCTCTAGTCAAATCAAGGGAAGATCCAGAGCTTTGATTATACTTCTGTTGGTTTCCCAGTGACTGAGGCAGGCAAGAGTTAGCTATCTCTCACTCCTTCTTTCCAAGCATTCCTGTCAAGAGGGCTAATGTGAGCAAGGCTGCATTCCTGCACATCCCTCCCAACACA
Organism: Acanthosepion pharaonis; assembly: GCA_903632075.3. Classification (NCBI taxonomy): domain Eukaryota; kingdom Metazoa; phylum Mollusca; class Cephalopoda; order Sepiida; family Sepiidae; genus Acanthosepion; species Acanthosepion pharaonis. The sequence goes on from CAHIKZ030002266.1 coordinate 100,243, forward strand.
GTCCTTCCACATCTACCTCATGCTCTGTGACCAGGAATCCTGAACTCTGAAATAGTCTTAATACAAGATCAAGCTCACTGGACATGAACAAACCATTTAAAATGATGAGTGTGTAGCACCGATGTTATATACTGAATACTGAGCCTTGTTAACTTCTTGGATAAGAGGGTTTTTTTATACTGAGGCATGGTGCTGCAGATCCATTGAATCATCAAGCAGTCGCTGTGGCAGAGCAAGACAGATGTACTTGGTGCCCAAATTTCACTGCCGTGGAGCAGTTCAAATTATACACATGCAGAGAACAATTTACCACAAGTTCTCAATGATACATGTTCAGATGTGGGAATGGGTAGGAGCATTCTGAATTTCCTCCAAGCAACAGAGCACCTGATTATAATGGTGAGCTTGTAACCTCCACCTGTTCAGAGCATATCCCCAAGATAAACAGGGCTCAATATTCATTTTTGAACTATCCAAAGTCACTTGGGTAGTGGGCCATCCATCAATAGGGTGTGCTTCACCATGGCATCTAGGGCAGATGTAATCTGGTAGTTCTGTTAGACTACCAGTCATGCCACACTATCTCTTGTATGCCCAGGTATTGCATTTGGAGCACAAGATCAAATTCATGCCCAATCCACTGTGGCAAATAGCACAGGGAAATATGCCAGGCTCCCACAACTTGTCCAAGTCAACACCAGAAATCATAAATTTGGTCTTTTTCTTGTTGACATGGAGCCCTTTACTCTCCATGACTGCCTTCCAGATTTTCAGCTTGGCAACCCATTCCTCCAGAGTGTCAATGATTAACACAAGGTTATCAGCATATAGAAGCTTCCCTGATACACCAGTGCAGAACTCCCGAAAGAGTGCCTCCAACATGAGAATAAAGAGCAGTGGACTCAAAACTGAACCTTATGAACACCAATTCCAAACCATTAGCCATTGACTCTAACTTAATTCTGGGCATTGCAGTACATGCCCTAAACCACACAATTAGCTCAATCCTCAGCTCCAAGGCTTCCCATGGCCCACCAGATCACCTTTCATGGAACATGATCAAACACCTTCTCCAGATCCACAAAGGTGAAGAAGAGAGGTCTCAGAGTAGCAATGAATTTCTCCTGCAGCTGACGCACAATGAAAATTGAGTCAGTGGTGTCTCTCTCTGGCATGAAACCATATTGCATTTCATAGATGTTGACCATTTGTCTAATGTAGGAGTGAAGTGCACATTCCTGCAGTTTCATCACTTGATCAGTGAGCTTAAGGCCTCTGTAGTTGCCTTCGTCCAAGGCGTCACCCTTGCCTTTGTAGAAGTTGAGAATGAGGCTCTACTCCCATTCACTTGGGATCACATCACTACTGAAAACTGATTATGTAAGTAAACTAAGCATTTCAATGCCTTTATCACCAGATGGGTCAGCTGCCTTTCCATACTTTAGCTAGGCAATAAAAGTAACCAGAAATTTTGCATGTGCAAACAATGGGTGTAAGGATGAGGTGATATTTTAATTTTTTTGTCATTTTATCTGAGTAAAAACAGCAATAAAATACTCTAGTATGCAAGCAAAATAAAGAAAACATTAAAAGTTAGGAATTGTGTAGGTCAGTGCTATTCAAAGTGGTGGTCTGCAGACTGGTACCGACATACAAAACATCAGCTACCAGTACACAGCCAGTGTCCAGACCATGGTAAGGAATCATTTGAAGCTTATTTTTATTTTATTTATTTATATTTATTATATTATTATTTTATATTTATTTTATTTATTTATATTTTTATTTTATTACTTTTTATATGTTTTGATATTGAATTATTTTTTGCAAAATAAATGGAAGATAAAAAATAGTCAACTTTTATTATATTCACTATATATATAGTTTCCGGTATAAAACAATATTACCACAAAATATTACAGGTATGTGACACATTGAGAAAAAACATGGTCTGCCATATTAGATAGTTTGAGAAGCACTAGTGTAGGTGATACGTGTGTGTGTGGGGGAGAAGTTTGGGTGTGAATGTTCAGTCACCTTGAGAAAGATATCCCTATTCTTGGGAACAAGGTCCCATTAGAGTTACTTCTACCACATACTAGATGAAAAATGGAGAAAGAGGACAAGAAATATCCAGTTTTTACAATTGTTTGACAGCACCATCTAATGTCTTCCTGGAAAAACTAGGTCTGGTTAACCCACAAGGATGATAATGTTGCTTTTAAATATTTTAAGATTGCAGGCGATAGGAAATTGAGATGATGGAAGAGAGTTCCACGGATGAGAATTGCAAAAGAAGAAACCATTAGCATAGAACTTATAGTAACATTTAGCAATGAGACTTATCTGCCAATCTAGTATTACATTTAAATTCATGATGGAACTATTTTGCTCTAAATTAATGACAGTACTTGAAAAAAATTTGCCCCCTCTTACTTTTTTTAATGTTTTGAATAATTTCACCTCAAGCAAGGCAGTAAAGCCACTAATACACAAGGGGCTACTGAGTGTGAAAGAATTTGAAAAAGAGAGAAACATTAATGATCAAGAACAATGGATGAGGAAGTAATCAGGAAGACAGTAGATTGATATAGCATTTAAATTTTTGAGAAGCAAAGTTGGTAGGCCGAAAAAGAGTTCCACAGGTGAGAAGTGGGAAGAAAGAAATTGTTAGCATAGAACTTACAGTTATACCTAATCAGTTCAACTGTGAACTGATGAGACCTTACTGCCAATCTAGTACAGTGCTTAAATTCATAAAGTCTAGGTACCATAGCAGAATTTTCATCAGAACAATTATCATGAAAATATTTATAAAAAAAGGCACAGAGAAGCTACATTACAGCATTGGGAAAGTGACAGAAGCCGAGATGCTATGTCAGGACATATAATATTGCTGATTCTTCTTTAGATTTTATTATGAATCTCTACATATATAGCAGGAGCTCTGGACCACATGTGTCAGCAATACTCAAAGCATGAGCAAATGGTAGACTTATAAATATGTAAGATAGATTCTGGAGACAAAAAATGCTTAGCATGATACAGGGAACAAACATTCTTAGCAGCAGACCTAACAATAGATTCAACATAATTTTTTCACTTCATATCAGCCGAGTGTGTTAGCCGAAGAAGGTGCAATGAGTCATATTGGAGGTTAGCATCAGCCATGCTGATTGGAGGCAGAAAGAGGTCTCTCAGATGATGATGACATAAACTTTTATTGTAATAGTGACTTTATCACAGTCATTTTTTTTCACCTTCCTGTAGTTTATACTACAAATGTGGTAAGCGAAAAATTTGTTACAGTTTCTGGGGGAGGGTGTATAATCTGACATGATTAGCAGTTTGAACAAGGCCAGTATGCTAAAGGCCTCAGTAACAACATCTTGTGATTTCATGCTAGCAAAACCACTGATGACTCATGAACACTTCCCAATATTTCTAAATATTCTAACTGAAATCTTTTCTGCTAGACAGTCGAACTCTCTGCCTCTGAGCAGAGAGGAAACCAGGCAAGGCTCAGCCAAAGGGCAGAGTCTTGTTTGGGGAGGTTGACCAACCCAATCCCATTATGTGGGTTCTACGGACATTTTTTGGCCGAGCCTATGGGCTTGGAGAACTCACGTTAAACCTGGCCTTGTGCCACATGCAACCCTCATGGGGAAGTGGCTAAATATACTAGCAGAAATCTTTTCAGCTCGACAGTTGAACTCTTTGCCTCTGAGCAGAGAGGAACACGGGTGAGGTTCAACCGAAGGGCAGAGTCTTGTTCGGGGAGGTTGACCAACCCGATCCTATTATATGGGTTCTACAGGCATTTTTTGGCTGAGCCTACGGGCTCGGAGAATCCACGTTAAATGTGGGAGGTGGCTAAATATTCTAGTTGAAATCTTTTCAGGTATACATTTGAACTCTGCCTTCGGGCAGAGAGGAACCCAGACAAGGTTATTCTGAAGGGCAGAGTCTCGTCTGGGGTGGTAGACCGACTCGACCCCATTTTTTATGGGGTCTACAGTGAATTTTTGCCTGAGCCTATGGTCTTGGATACTCCATGTTAAATTCGGCCTTGTGCCACATCCGACTGCGTGGGGCGGTTGGCAAATATACAAGCTGAAATCTTTTCCAGCAGTGCTGGTCATACTCTCTCACATTAAATTCGGCCTTGTGCCACATGTGACTTTGTGGGGCAGTTGCTAGATACTCTAGCTGGAATCTTTTCCAGCTGTGCTGATCAAACTCTCTGCCTTCAGGTGAAGAGGAACTCAGTTGAGGCTATGCTGAAGGGTAGAGTCTCATCTGGGGAGGCAGACAGACCCAATCCCATTTATGCAGGGTCTATAGGGATTTTTTTGGCTGAGCCTATGGGATTGGGAACCCCACATTAAATTCAGCCTTGTACCACATGTGACCATGTGGGGCAGTTGCTAGATACCGTCTAGCTGGAATATTTTTCAGCTGTGCTGGTCAAACTCTCTCCTTCCATGCAGAGAGTATCCCTAAATGAGGCTATATTGAAAGGCAGAGTCTTGTCTCAGGAAACATCTACCCTACATATACAGGGAATTTTTGGCTGTGCCTATGCGCTCGGATACTCCACATTAAACTCGGCCCTGTGTCACATCTGATTGCTTAGGGAGGTTAGTAAATACACTAGCTGGGATCTGTTGAGTACAACTCAGACTTACGCAAGAACTACCAACCTTCAAATAGTAGTAATCACTACTGGATTGACTTGCGATGACCTTGTGCATAACTGTTACCTTTATTCTTATTGTACTGGCTTTTACAATAAACCTTTACTTATTTTATCCACCATGTCTTCAAGTATATATTCCTATTAGCACAGAATATAACAGTATTGTTTCCCAAGACTGATAACATTAAGAAGTTACCTCACTGTCAAATCGATCATGATGAGATCCTTGTCCTGGGTATGACAATAAACTACATCCAACAGCAAGGCCTCTGATCAGGAGGTTTTGAAGAGCACAGAATCACCTCTTAATTGCTGGTGTTCCCGGGTCCACACTGACCCGGGGTGGTAGCACCTGTTAGGGTCCCAACTATGGGCAAATAGCACCCATATTGGGGACAAAAACTATTAAAGTGCAAAAATAGCTTTTAATACCAGAAATACTTGGGTAAAAGAAATTATTACCAGCAATAATTTTTTGAAGAAAAACAAAATAGCTATACATATTTTGAAAAAAAATATTACCAGCGAAGGAAACATCTTATTAGAAATAGATTTTTTGAAGGAAAAAATGTTAGCAGGAATAGATTTTTGAGAAAAAAATATTACCCACAATGAAAATTTTGTCAGCATTAAATAACCCATTGAGGTTGATATGCCATAAACCAAACCAAACCAAACCATGATGAGATTTGAACTGTGTCTAACCACAAGGACACATTTCTATACTTTTACTATAAGCACAGTTATATTTCACCTTTCACAGGCATTTTAGTTGTTTGAATTATTTTTGGATCTCCACTGATAAAGTCTTTGGAAGGTAGGACCAATATTCCATGGCAGACAATATATCTATATACTTGTAAAATCTGTTATATCAAGTACTAAAAATTGTTTTATATGTACAGGGTGCTTTAAAAGTTACTTTACTATAATACAATTTTATTAACAGGGATATATTTCAGTTCAGAAATATGGCAGCTTGTATTGAGAAATCAGAATGCTAATTTTGAATTTTCATTTGAGCCCATCACATTCACTTACATGTAAATACTCTTGAAAAAAGTATGAATCCATTTCTTCTCCTCCAGCTATGGGTTGTTTTGTGACCCATACTGGTGGCCATTAATGATAGAGTACAACTCAAGACTTCAATGTTAGATAAACTGTATTTAAATACAACAAATAAATACATAATACAAACAAAAGAAGCAAGCATCAATCAAGCTTGTTAACAAATTCAGTGAATATCTTCATAGTAGCATGGCTCACTTAATATCCAAGAGTCATTCAATAATCACTCAACAATCAACTGGTAATCAGCTAGTAATCCACTGCAGTAATCAACACAATAATCCACCAATAGTCAACTCGTAGTCCACTGCAGTAACTACCTGACACCATGATTTATACACCTGGCAGAAAACATATTCATAAGTTCAGAGTGTCATGCTCGAACCTTAGTGTCGGTAGTTCTCATTTTCTTCCTCTAAGACATGTTGAATAGCAGGACAGATTGGGTCCTATAGCCTTGGATGGTAACAGATCTAAATGAAGGACAGATTGGGTCCTATAGCCTTGGATGGCAACAGATCTAAATGAAGGACAGATTGGGTCCTATAGCCTTGGATGGCAACAGATCTAAATGAAGAACAGATTGGGTCCTATAGCCTTGGATGGCAACAGATCTAAATGAAGGACAGATTGGGTCCTATAGCCTTGGATGGCAACAGATCTAAGTGAAGAACAACTGTATTCAAAACCTCCAACTATGGGTTACATAACCTCACCAATCTGCAATTGGCCAAGCATGCTGAATATTGTTACATCCCTAAAAACTTTGTCAATCAGGTTGGGGTTCTTCAAATAGGAGTGAAAAGGCCCGGGTTTGAGTTTGGATTTGGCTATTTCAGTTCAAACATAATTGTTTTTTTAGCTTTCATAGGCATTTTTAATACACATATTTTTATTAATTTTCTGTTTTATTTTAACTTGTTTTTATTTTATTTTATAGTATTACAGTGAAGTAACTTTTAGGATAATCTGTGTATATACATACACCACTGATTTCCTGGTACCTATGGTCCAAGAAGTGTGCCAGATTATCCAGTTGATACCCCTGGTCTCAGGCTTATGCCCAATTATGCATTTGACACCTCTGGTGCAGAATTGTGACAGATTATCTATTTGGCACCCCTTGTCCCAGAACTGTGCAAGATTATATATTTGATACCCCTCGTCCCAGAACTGTGCAAGATTATCTATTTGGCACCCCTTGTCCCAGAACTGTGCAAGATTATATATTTGGCACCCCTTGTCCCAGAACTGTGCAAGATTATATATTTGGTACCCCTTGTCCCAGAACTGCCCCACATTATTCGTTATACCAAACTAACAGAAGACATCTAATTTAAATTTAATAATACATCTCTGAGTCACTAATAGGGGATCTCTCATATCTCTACAGCTTTCAACAAGTGATAGAATCTAATATTAAACTATTATTAAATTGATTTGCATCAACAATATGAGTGCAAAGAAGCAATTGTGTATCACATGAAACACCACATTTGGCTGCCAGGTGACTTAGTCTGGCAATTATGTGAAATGTAAATTCTTCCTCATAATTTTGTCTGGATTAAAAGAGGTGTCAGACCAAACTCTCAAAGAAGTGGTGGTGCACCTGAAATTTTAAAAATCCATTTGTTGTGTTCTTAATACGGTGCCAATGTTGAAAAATTACCATCCTGTCATCTAGCCAGTTATAATATCACACACATGATTATTTACTGCTTGTAATTTCTTTTCTACACTTTGATTATAGTCTTTGTAATTATAGTGCTCAATATCAAGAGATAGAACAGTAATATTATTATTATTAATAATAATTGTACAGGAATTGGCCATTGTTAAATGTAATTGGCAGAAATGCTTAACAAACAGATTTTAATAAACAATGACAAAAGAAAGAAAAGAACGGAGTAAAAATAATGCAAGACAAATGTAAGCAAAGCAACAATAATGAGGCAAAAAGTTCACAGACGAAGAATTGTGTTAATGCACAAAAGTCATACAAGTGATCACAGCGTACTGACTACAAGACAAGATAGAACAAGAATATGGTGGATGAGACTAAGAAGTGGTTTATCTTATTGGCCAGGAAGAAATCCTAGCATGCATCTGTACTGTTTGTTTATAAATTTTTTTGGGTGGGGTGCTTTGCTGTCATTCTCACGAATTGGAACTAACAATAATACTAATAATAAATAAATAAAATTTGTTTGTTATGAAATAACATTATAAGCATTTTATTTTAGTTAAACTGAATAAAAAGTATTGTTTTTGCTTGTATATATATTTTTTAACCATGATTTTAGAATTACTACATTCATATGGCAACACCAATTTTCTGGTATCTTTGCTTCCAGAGCCATGATGAATTATCAATTTTTGCAGACCAACAGAAATTATGTATTAACAATAATTCAACTCTGACCCACCATTTATTCAGGTCTTATATCTCTATAGTATCATTGACTGTTAGAAACCTATATTAAAATCTTATTTGTCCTTTGAATATTCCTGCCACATCAGGTCTGGTGTTCCTGCTATATATTTAGAGGTTCTTGATGAAACCCAAACAAGAATCTACAATGTTATTGGTCCTAACCTGGCATCTCAGCTTCAGTCCTATTCCTATTGTTGTAATGTAGCTTCCCTGTACCTTTTCTATAAATACTTTCATGGAAAGTGTTCTGATAAACTTCCCTCTATGCTACCGAGACTTTATGAATCCAAGCACTATATTGGTGGCAGTTGAAATGGCTAGATGTATCTGTAAATTCTATTCTAACAGTTTCTTCTCATGTACTTCTTGCTTCTGGAACTTTCTTCAGGCTTCTTGCTTTCCAGTCAGTTTTGATCTTCAAAAATGAAATATATACTTGCATATATGATAATGGCTCTGATCCCAATTTCAGGTAATGCCATTGCTTGATTTATTCTCAGATATGGTCATTTAAGTGCAGTGCTAGATTGGAAGTTAGGACCCATCATTTTACAGTTGAAATGGTTAGATGTAAACATAAGTTCTATGCTAACAGTTTCTTCTCTCACACTTGTTTTTTTGTTGAAATCTCTTCAAGCTTTTTGCATCCCAGTCAAGTTTAATCTTTAAAAATTTAAATGCAATGTTAATCATTACTGTCTGTCATCTTAAATCTTTTTCTTTTATTGTCTTTCACACAAATACCCTTTGAAAGGTATGAATTCATCTCTTCTTTCCCTCCTGAACAGATAGCAGTCAATGGTAGTGAATATTAGTCTCTTTAGCCTTGGTTAGCGACCAGTCTAGGAGAAAGACAACTCTGAATTGAAAACCAGTTGGGCATGAGGTTAACAACTCCACTCTGTAAAAACTTACTATAGAAACCTTCTGTGACTCAAATGAACACACATTGCTACTTTTGTGATGTCAACGAATACTTGTCACTTTTGTAATGCTTGTTGCAGTAGACTTTGTAATTGCAGATACCACTATAGTAACACCGTTGAACAATACTGGTGTCAGATGCCTTCAAATATCACTCATACTAATCATAATTGCTCAATAATGCTCACTTGAATAGTAATCCGTATAGTGAATAGAGTAGAGAATAGTGGCCTGTATAGTAATAGAGGATAGAGTTGAAATGGTGATCTGAATAGTAATAGAGGATACAACAGAAATACAGATCAATTAGACATACGCTACCTCACATATATACATTTCCTCTATGGTCACATGGTCTACTTAATTCAATAGTGGGATTGCCTGTGTTTGCTCACTGGATATCTATGTTCAAACTCAAGTGTCAGCAGTGACATTTTATTCCTATATAACAAAACCACAGTCATATATATATATATATATATATATGTGTGTGTGTGTTCCTTTACATCCTATCTTTAATGCACTTTCAATGTGGATATCATGTTCATTCTAGATTTATTATAATACTAGCTTAAAAGCTGCCCTATTGGGTGGCATTTAAGCTAACTCCTACAGAGGGTTCTTGATAGGGGCCTTCAGCTTGTTCAGGAGTTTGAGAGTCCCTAAGTCTTTGCATACGCGTTCTCATTTGTATGGGACTTTCTTTTCGTTACTGCAGCCTTGGCTCTTTTGGATGCAATCTTGTTCTCTCTTGGCAGAGATTTCTTTTTGTGTCACATACTGCTGTCATATGTAATAAGAAACAATAAACTACAGAAGAACTCAAAATTGATAGCTGCATTTAAATATTGCATTAATACTTATGCTTCTCTTTTAAAAGTTCAACAATAATTCTTCTGTTGCCACTTAATGTAAAGACAATTTGATGTGCGTAGGTCCTTACGTTCTGTAAAAACAATTATTTTTATTTCGTGGGTGACTTTTGCTGGATCATGCAGTTAATTTCCCAAATTTATTTCCAAATTATAAAAATTGTCATTGTACAAAAAATTTGTTGCAAAAAATTTACGTAAAATATTGCCAAAAAGAATCACGTTAATGAAAATTTGGGAATCCAAAATTTTTGTAACATGAGCTATTGGAAATTAGGGAGTTGTGTCCCTTTAATTGAAAAAGTGTGACACAGTGACATTCACATTTATTATATAGATATTCCTTTATAATCCATTTTTAATAGGCTTTCAATGTTGATATGACTTTCATTTAAAATTTATTTTACGTCTCTTCTGAACATCATCGGTTAAAGATGCTTTTCTTAAAATAAATAATTTTGAAATGGCTTTCAATTGAGCTTTATTATAGATCTCTTCTGAACATCATCCATTAAAGATGCTGTTCTTTAAATAAATAATTTTGATATTTTTTAAAGATCAATGTCTTATTCAAATCTACTGACACCACGTATTGGCTGACCTCAGCACAGTCTATCTCCATAATTTCTCATTCAGCTTTGTGATGACGTCTATATATTCACCACGAAAATTAGAAAAATAACCATTTCAAATGGCATGCTAAAAATACATAACCTCAAAACTTCAGACAACGTTTAACAAAAATCCTTACTCATGAAATTTGGTTAGTCTATTGATTGTGGGGAAAAATTTTGTTGGAAGCTATTTTGAATAACCCAGACACAAAAATGCATGCATACACTAAGTTTTCATCTTGAAAATGTGATTAGACAAAGTGAACTTTATCTGTGATATTTATTGAGAAGTAAGACATTTTGGGAAAATTTGATATTTCATTTTACAGTAAAAAGAAGAAATCTCGAAAATTTGTTTAAAGTTTCAAGTTGTATAATGCTATTTTCTCTATTTGGCTTCCATCTTTCTTCTTTTGTTTTGCAGACTGGAATACAAGTGAGATTACAATATAATGCACTTAAAGAATTACAATGATAATGCTTCCCATCATGCAGTATCACCATGTCTCTGTGCATCGAAATTGCAACCACAATACGCACAACAATGCAAAATGATGTTTTATTCTTTTGAACTTGATAAGAAGTGATAAATTTTGAAGTCTTTCATTGAAATTTTAGTGGTCTATCAGTTAAACTCAATAATACTTTTTTACTATCACCGTCTGCATCCCACTATATATCAATGAAATAAACCTTTTTTTACCCAATGTTAATATCTGACAACCATATCAAGTCCAATTTATAGAATTTATGGGACCAAGTTCGAATTCAAGTTGAATCCATTATATTCACTTATGTGCTAATACCCTTTTGAAAGATATAAATCCTCTTCTTCTCCCACCAGCTCTGGGTAAGTAGCAGGACAGACCAGGTTCTATAGTCTTTGATGGCAACTGGTCTACTGCAGAAAGAAATGCTAACCTACTGCGGGAAAAAAATCTGCTTTGTCAGTCATGTATCGAAAGATACATGATCACCTAAGCATGTATCACGCATGGCACATAACTGAGTTATTTGCAAATAAATAAATAAGGAGAGTCTATTTGGGAATTAACCAACTATGTTTAATACTTGAAGTTATCTTTAATATTATTGCCATGTATCCTTAATCAGAAGAGCATCCTGGGTATGACGACGAACTACATCTGTGTCCTGGGTAAGACGATAAACTACATCCAACAGCAAGGCCTCTGATCAGGAGATTTTGAGGAGCATGGAACCACCTCTTAATTGCTGGTGTTCCCAGGTCCTGGGTAAGATGATAAACTACGTCCAGCAGCAAGGTCTCTGATCAGGAGATTTTGAGGAGCGTGGAACCACCTCTTAATTGCTGATGTTCCCAGGTCCATCCTGACTCGGGGTGGTAGCACCTGTTAAGGTCCCAGCTATGGGCAAATAGTTAATCCCGAAACTCGGGTCAAAACACTATGAAAGTGTAAAAATAGGTTTTAATACCAGAAACACTTTAAAAAAAAAATATATTACATACAATACATCTTGGAAAAAAAATATTATCAGCAATAAATTTTTTGAAAAAAAATATTACCGGTGAAGGAAAATTCTTACCAGAAATAGATTTTTGAAGGAAAAAATATTACCAGAAATAGATTTTTTTGAAAAAAAAATATTACCAACAATGAAAGTTTTGTCAGCATTAAATAATCCATTTAGGTTGACATGCTGTAAACCAAACCAAACCATAATCAGAAGGAGTCTTGTGTTAGATGGTTTTTAAATACCAATACTTAAAATTTAGAAAAATTATTTTATGTTATAAATGTGGAAATATGCATGAAAGAAGAAAAAAGAAGAAATTGAAAAAATTATAGCCCTTCACAGCTTTCTTTTTCTGTATTATCTAAAATGGCTATGACTTGTTAGAAAAGATAGTGGAGTAGTTTATCACCAGTTTTGAATTCAGTATTGTCCTTCATGCTTTTCTTTTAATTTTATTTGCTCAATATAAGGCCCAAGAACTACTCATGGTAGATGGTTACTAAATGAGGTTGTTGTAAATAAAGAGAGCAAGAGGTGTATATTATGGGAATATATAGGATAGATAACAACTCTAGAATTGAAGAAGTTAAAATTGTAGTGATCAGGAAATTATCTCCTTGAGAGTCTGTTCCACAATGCAACAGTTTTCCTAAACTATCTTCTACTGCAGGCGTGAACCCAGTTTTCCCTATGATTTAATCCATAGCTGTGGCGATAACAAAATGAATTCAGGACTTTCCAAAGGACATTTGTGTGAAAGTGAATGCAACAGACTAATGTTGTGGTGAAATAATAGTATGTCTATTTTGTAAAAATATATCTGATTTCAACATAAAAATCTATAATAATAATTTTTTTTTTAATACTTCAGTGTTTAATTCCAGTTTTTATAACAAAGACAAACATACTCAAGTCAAATTATTATTATTATAGTGAACACAAATGCAGTGAAAACTTTAGCATAATCAGGCTGTAGGTCAATACTCCAGAGGGGAGTCTAATGGCACAAAGGAGGAGGAGGAGAAGATTTAAAGAAAGCTTTCTTCCTTCATGAGATAGGTCTACTTATACCAGATACAAATTTGGAATTTATATTTTCACAATATAGTTCTTATTTTTTTTCAAATCATTTCACCCTAAGCAAGGCAATAAAGCCACTAAGATGCAAGAGGTTACTGAGGGTTAGAGAATATGAGGAAAAAACACTTAAGGTCAGAGAATAATAAAAGTGCAAGAATGTAGAAGACAGAAGATAACAATTGACATTGCTTTTAAAATTTTTGAAGATTGAAGTTGACTGGGAAGCAAGAAGCCGAAAGAGAGTTACCCAAGTGAGTGCTTCACAAACTGAGCCTCTTGCCTTGAGTGGCTCTTGGGCTTTGTTCAGGGTGAACATCACTATAAAAAAAATAGCCTCTCTATACATCATATCTTTTTTATTAGTTCCATCTTCCCAATTATTATCATTATAAGTTGAACTGTTGCATTGTGAAACAGACTCCCAAGAGAATGCTTCCTTGATTACTACAATAAATGATTCTAAGTCAAGCATGTATAGCTGTCATCTATCCTAAATATCTTCATAATATTCACTCCTTAAAAACAGACCCTGTATGCACTTACAACATCTTCATTAAATAATGCTCTGCTTAGAGTGATTTCTGGGCCTTGTATTGTGTGAATAATATGAAAAATAATGACAATGCTGAATTCAAAAATATTGTGAAGGCAATAGGAAACCTCTATATTATTTTTCCTAATGACAATAGTAAAAAAAATTATAGGGTATCTTCTGTTATTCTTAACAATCGTAGGAACTGAAAATGTCCAATTATAATACAGAAATATTAGACATAATGAAGACATGAAAAGCTCATATTAAAAGAGAATTCTGCAGCTATACAGTCTTTTTTTACTTATTATTCTATGTTCCATGTCCATTCAGGACGTGGGCAATCATGCATTTTCACAACTTCCTGCCCTTTGTAGCTCTTAGTAAATTTTGTTTTTTTCTCTATCTTTCATAATCCTTGTTCTGCCAACCATTTACACAAACTTGTTAGGTATGTTATAGACCATTTTCCTCTATCTCGTTTGCCTTCAGTCTGTCCTCTGAGTGTCAAATTTTTTGAAATTTCTTTCTTAATTAAGTGCCTAAGAAATTTCAACAATTTTCAAATGTTATGTATAAGTGTCCTTCTAGTTTCCATTTTCTCAAAAACTTCATTATTGTTCATATATTCAGTCCATGGTATTCTCAGCATCCTTCTGTAGAACCACATTTGTGTTGCTTCAAGTCTCTTTTTCATCAGTGAGAAGATTGTCTAGCATTAGGAGGACCAAAATTGCATAACAGCTTGGTACACTTTCTTTTGTTTCTAACAAAATTTTCCTGTTTCTTAATACTTTGCTTATCTTTTGAAAGACAACTTTGGCTATCCCAATGTACTTCCAGATTTTGGTGTTGCACTTTCTGTCCTCTGTTAAGACATTTCACAGATATTTAAATTGTTGTACTTGCCTTTTTTTTTTTTTTTTTTGATATCTACAATTTGTAATTTTTCATGTTAGTCTGTCCCTTTTGTTGACAACTATGCATTCTGTTTTCTTGCAAGTGATGTTTAGTCCTTTCTTCTTGCTTTCCTTCTTTACCGTCTATTGGAGTTCTTGTAGTCTCCTTTCTTTGTAAATTTCTAAAACATAGCTATGAAAGTCATCACCTAGCACAATTGTGGAAAGAGAAGATGATAACAAAACTTGTAACGTCAGCAAAAATGAGATTATGCAACAGGGGAATCTGATCTGATTTCCATGTCTGCATTTTTAAAAAAATTCTGAGGTTTGCAGCTTGGACATGATATCGATTTTAAATACTTATTGGAAATACCCAACATGTGGACTGACAACTTATACACTTTTCTCTGAAATTAACTTTCCCCTTGAGCTGTTCTCACCTCTAAATCCATTTTCAGTTTGGTGAGATATCGTTTTCAGTTAGCAGTGTTTGAGCTAACAACATTACACATTCTTTTTCTTTCTTTTCCTTCAATGCAGCTTGTGTGTTTCTTCTTTAAAGCACTCAGATTTAGAGAAAAGAAGAATCAAATAGAAAAAATATTGAATGTTAATGTTGCTTCTTATAAAATTACTCTTTCATTTTGATGCGGGTGGCAATTTATAGAAATAAATAGATATAAAAATTATAAAACAGATGAGAAAAGACGTCAAACTTATGTAGCAGTTAGAATTACTTGTGCAGCTGATGGGTATAGATGCATCTGTCCTAAGGGAACTGTGAGCTAATCTTGTTAATTTTTATTGAATAAGATCAAAGGAACTTCTGTGGACGCTAAGACATGAAACAGGAATATATTTCTACAATTCATGAAGATTTTAGAATCAACAATAACAAGAATATTTACATTATTCGGACTATTGTTCACATCTTTGTTGCCATGTTCATCTCAACATTTCAGCCGTTGTATGCTCCAGCTTCCTTCAGGTGGTTAGAATGAACTGAACCCTTTATTTCGTTCACTGGGGTAGACTGTTCTAGTACCACGTGCCATGTCTAATGGATACCAGTTATCTCCTGTTAATTCCCCTCTCCAAGTTCTCCACCATTTTAACCAGGTATTGAACTCACACTCTTTGGGTCCTGTTACTGGATCTAACTAACGCCTTTATCCACTGTGCAATGTGTCCTTGAGGACATGGCATGTAGAACTAGAATAGTCTACCCCAGTGAGTGAAATAAAGGGTTCAGTTTGACATTCCAACCACCTGAAGAAGGCCAGAGTGTATAATGGCTGAAATATTGTGATAAACATGGTGACAAAGATGAGGACAATAGTCCAAATAATGTAAATAGTGTACATAATACCTCACCTCAGAAATATAGACAGATACTGAAAGGCTGAAACGTTGTGATAAACATGGTGACAAAGATGAGAACAATAGTCCGAATAATGTAAAAGTGTACATAATACTTCATCTCAGAAATATAGACAGATACTGAAAGGTTGAAATGTTGTAATAAATATGGCAACAAAGATGTGGACAATAGTCCGAATAATGTAAATAGTGTACATAATACCTCACCTCAGAAATATAGACAGATACTGAAAGGCTGAAACGTCGTGATAAACATGATGACAAAGATGAGGACAATATCCCAAATAATGTAAATAGTGTACATAATACCTCATCTCAATATAGACAGATACTGAATAACAAGAATTTATTTAACTTGAAGTGTCTATTGCCAGAATAATTTATTTTAAATGTCACAGTGCTTCAGGATGGAGACACCCATTGCCCTTCACAAATTCTGTTTCTCCATTGTATGTGAATTCTTAAGAAAATAGTGGAGTACAAGGCATGAGAGACCTATCTACCCTGCTATTTAATTCAGAGTTGTGTGGACTAGAAATGAATTCACATCTTCACAGATTCTGTTTCATCACTCTCTGTGAATTCTTGTGAGTGTTCACTATTCATTCTGGTTTTGAATATTGCTGCCACATTGCTTCTGCTATATATTTAGAGATCCTTGATAAAATCCAAAGAAAAATCTGCAATATCATTGGTCCTCATCTGGCAATATCAGCTTCAATTGCTTTCCAGATGCCATAATGTAGCTTCCCTGTGTGACATTGTGGCAGCAGGAAATTATTTTCATGTTAATTGTTCTGATGAACTTTCTTATATGATGCCTGAACTTTATGAATTAAACTGCAGTACTAGATTGGCAGTTAGGTCTCATCATTTTATAGTTCAAATGTTTAGATGCAACCCTAAGTTCTATGCTAAAAGTTTCTTTTCTCACACTTTTCACTCATGAAACCTTTTACCAGCTTCTTGCTTTTTAGTCAAGTTTGATCTTCAAAAATTTAAATGCAATGTTGATTGTTATTTTCTGTTTTCTTTATTGTTTTCTTTTATTGTTTTTGCTCCTTAATAATGTTAATCTTTTCTTATATTCTTTCACACTCAGTAATCCCTTGTGTCTTAGTGGCTTTATTTCCTTGCTTGGAGTGAAATAATTAAAAAAAGGATAGTGGAATCCAAGGCATGAGAGTGCTATCTACATTGCTATTTAACCCAGAATTGTGGGGCCTACAAATGAATTCATACCATCACAGGTTCTGTTTCTTATTTGTGAATCGCAATAACTTCTTGGGAAAGACACGGGAATGCTTTCTCATTGCCTTGTCCATGGTTTAAAATTCAGTATTGTCTTTCTCCTAGACTAAGTGCCATATAAGGCTTGAAAGCCCAATCTACCCTAGTGAAATTGGTATGAAAGCAGAGATGACATTAACCCTGAATCTATCATAAATATTCAGGATGTAGAATTAGTAGATATCAGGCACTTCAAATACTTTCATGTATGGATCAGTTACAACAAATTTAGTATAGAAGATAAGGAAATTGAATGTAGAATAGACTGTACTGTTAAATAATACTTTAGCAGGCTATTACCTTTTAGAGAAGTGTATTTCTGCTCTGACTTCCTCAGTTTGACTTTTGAAGTCAGATACAAGGCAAAACAAAGGAAGTCAATTTTGATTGGCTGAACTAGCACAGGAATGATAGATAGAGAAACGGTTTTTCTTACATGTCAAAGAATGTAGACGTGTTTCCTCTTTGTATCTGGGAAGTGGCTTCCCAGTGGGTGGGAGAGCAACCCCACTGGATAGTTAGAAATGTACATGTCGACGTGAATAAAATAGTTCAAGTTATCTTTTATCACCAAACCAAAATGACTAGAGATTGCCTGCTGTAATTTTATTATTTTCCCAAGACCAATAGCCCCACCATCGGGCTATAAAACAGTACTAAAGAGAGTTTTGCCTAAAACTGCAAATTGAAACAGAACTAAAACAATAAAATGAAAGCTCAAATCATATGATTAAATAGTCTTGTCAGATCAAAACTTTCCTATGGATATTATTCATGGTACTAAACTCATTCAGAAATATCTAAACTGTCAGCTGTATACAAACACATTCAATGCTTAAAAATGGCTTTGAACAAGTGAAGCCTCTAGGTTTTGGTGAAGATCATCCTTCTTTGAACATTGCTGACTGGCACTACCAAATCACAATCAAAAAACTGTACCAAATATCAGAACTCATATCAGTTGATAACTTTCAACAGCAACTACTTAAATGGGCATATAACATGAAGAGAAAATAATGACATAATCAAGATATTAACATTCAAGACTACTTCAAACAAAAGGTTACAAAGGAAATCCCCATTAATATTCGAAAGAATGATAATAGCTACTGGTTTTGAGAAATCTCTTTTCCTAAGAAATGGTTCTAAGAGAAAGATTTTATAAATTTCAACCAAAGTAGTACTAGATGCTCGGTCAAAAAAAAAAAAACACACCAGATATCGACATTACCTTTTAACCATGAGCTGCATGGATGAGAAATGAATTCATACCTTTCCCAAACATTTTATTTTCAATTTAAATTTTTTATTATTAGATAATGTATTGTCAGACATTATTATTAATTTTTGATTAGCATTTATTATCATTTTCATTTGTTATTAGAGGAAATATTGTCAAACATTATTATTTTGTTTTGACTAGCATTTATTATCATTTTCATTTGTTATTAGAGGAAATATTGTCAAACATTATTTTGTTTTGACTAGCATTTATTATCATTTTCATTTGTTATTAGAGGAAATATTGTCAAACATTATTATTTTGTTTTGACTAGCATTTATTATCATTTTCATTTGTTATTAGGAAATATTGTCAAACATTATTATTTTGTTTTGACTAGCATTTATTATCATTTTCATTTGTTATTAGAGGAAATATTGTCAAACATTATTATTTTGTTTTGACTAGCATTTATTATCATTTTCATTTGTTATTAGAGGAAATATTGTCAAACATTATTATTTTGTTTTGACTAGCATTTATTATCATTTTCATTTTTTATTAGAGGAAATATTGTAAAACATAATTGTTTATTTTATTGATAGTTTACTTTCTTCTACATTTTTTATTAAGTTCTTTTGTTAGGCTACTGCCATTAGATTAACACCAAAACAGCCATGTTTGACATGTTCGTCCTCCAATGATCCCAGAATTAAATATATATGATTAGAAATGATTAAATTATGATCACAATTCAAAATAATGTTAAAATGCAAAAAAAAACAAAAAAAAAATAACCCGATATTTAAGTATGGATGAATCATCAATTTAATATTATGAGAGCAACTTAAGATGAAATCAGAGAGTATATAAGATCAAATTTTATCATAGATGGAAAACATGAAGAAGGAGAGGATATAAGATCAGATCTAATTTTATCGTAACAGGTCAAGATGAAAGACGAGAGGATTTAATTTTATCATAGCAGAAAGAGGAGAGAATCTATGATCTAATTTTATCATTGCTGGTAAAGGTCAGAGGGAAGAGAATGTAAGATCTATTATAAATACACACACACACACACACATATATATATATATATGATAAAAATAAGTACTCAATATCATATATAAAAGTGAAATGTGGATTTTAACATCGAGTGGCGACAGTCTGTTTCATGTGTGAACGCAATCTCCAGACCATGTGTGTTGTGTGGTGGCTTTACTATTTATAAATGCTGGTGAAGGGGGCATTATAGGTAGAAATGCACTGTCGACACTCAGTGTTGTCCTCAATCCAAACTAACCATTAGAACAATACAATAAATGACCCAAAATGCATAACTAACTTGTATATATAAATGGTGAAGCAAAAGCTCAATGCATATGGCCTGATGATTGTATATAAGAATGAAAAAGACTGTTAATGCTGTGTTCTATAGCCTTAGATGACAACTGGTTGAGGAGAAGGACAACTCTGAATTCAAAACCTGCGGAGGGTCATTTGGGGACCTTGTGGCACGTAGTGCGCCAAGTCTCTGTATTTGGCCCTTCAAAAAGTGTTGTTGGTTCTACACAAAGCTTTCACCACTATAATCAAATCATATGTGCTGGTGTCTGAGCTGTCGGTTAGTCGGAACTGAGCTTCTTGACCCTCATACGTCAAATACAACGGGAGAGTCAACCATGTACATAAGAAACAAACAACCAGCCAAGCAGGGGCTTTCTGATCTTTGGGTGTTTGTTCAGTAATTTTATTTTTTGTCTTTCTTATCCTAAAAAATCCCAATGCAGTTTCTTTGTTTACAGGTTTGTCTTTCATTCTGACCTGAAGATGTGTCCCGTTGGCAAACACATCAGTTAAAATCTCTTCTACTTTGTCTCATCATATATACTTTTTTGAGCATATGCTATTATATATATATATATATATATATATATATATATATATATATATATATATATACACACACATTAGAGCAGTGGTTTGAATTCCAGTTGAATCCATTACATTCATTTATGTGCTAATACACTTGGGAAAGGTATAAAGATATTAATCTTCTTTTCCCTCCACCTATGGGTAAATGACAGGACAGACTGGGTTCTATAGCCTTGGATGGCAACTGGTCTTGGAGAAGGATAACTCCGAATTCAAAATCTGTGGAGTGTCATTTGGGGACCTTGTGGCATGTAGTGGACCAGGTCTCTGTATTCGGCCCTTCAAAAAGTGTGGTTGGTTCTGCACAAAGCCTTCACTATAATCAAATTATATGTGCTGGTGTCTGGGCTCTCAGTTACTAGGAACTGAGCTGCTTAACCTCATATGTTGAATATGATGGGAGAGTTCATCATATATATATATATATGTAAAACAAGCAAACAAACAACCAGCCAAGCAAGGACTTTCTGATCTCTGGGCATTTGTTCAGTAATTTTATTTTTTGTCTTTCTTATTCTGAAAAATATCAATTCAGTTTCCTTATGTACAGGTTTGTCTTTCATTCAAACCTGAAGAAGCGTCATGTTGGCAAACACATCGGTTCAAAGCTTTTCCACTTTGTCTCATCATATATACTTTTTTGTGGGTATACTATTATATATATATATATATATACACACTATTTGTCAATATCAAGCAAGAAATATGATCAACAAATATAAATTGATTGGCATGACCTGATGAGTTGCTTGCCAAACCTCAGTCAACCCACTTGACTGTACATATTCTTACTCACAGTGGAACATCAGAAAATTAATTCGGTTGAGTGGTCTCATCAACCGGAGTTTATATGCTTAAAGGAGGGAAGGAGTGGGACACAGCACTAAGCTATGCCCTTTGTCATACTCTCCAAAAAGGTTAGTTAAAAAAAAAAACATATATGAAAAAACAAACAAAAATCTTAAAGAATCCATGATTGAATTAATTTCATTCCAGCTGTGTCTAAGATCTTACGCCAAGGAATTCAGTTCCAGATGAAAATTAACTTTGGTCTAATTGCCTATCAACTCTTATGCTCTGCTTCTTACAGAACTACCCCATTCATAATGACTCCGTTCAAGGTATTTCTAATGAAGTGTATTGCAGTATCATGATTACTCATGTGAAGTGTGCTATCAATTGACCTGGGTCAAATGCGATATCAGAGTAGAATAAACATGAGGGGTGGGATATGGATGGTTGTATGTACATGCATGGGAAATTTGCTGGGCCCCTAAAACGGGTTCTGCCTTCATTGGTCACATGGAGAATAATAAGGTTAAGTGAAGAGTAATCAACTTATAATTAAGCTAAAGGCTTTAAGTGCTTGCCAAAGCTGAAAGTGGGTGGGGAAAGACATAATATAACGAAGGAGAAACTGATTCGTTCATGCATTTGCAGAGAAGGCCATCTTATTCCTTCTTATTTCATTCTTTCTCTTTTTTTTCTTTTTAGTCTTGACTTTTCTTCCTCTATTTGTCTTACAATTCTTTCTACATTCTGTCTTCCTTTACACTCTGATTTTCTTTCATTGCTTTCTTTCCTTCCAATTTCATTCTTTTTAAGCCTTTCATCTCTTTCTTCTTATTCCTGTTTTTGGTGAAATCATTTCATTTTCACCTATTTTTTCCCCTTGACTTTTCTTTCAATTTCTTTCATTTTAGTCCTGTCATTTGTTACTTCTTTTACTTTCATTCATATTTCATTCTTTTAGTTCTATTATTTATTCTTTCCTATTTCTTTTGCTTTTTAATTATTTCCATT
>CAHIKZ030002266.1:127500-130000 GCA_903632075.3 Acanthosepion pharaonis
GAAAGATGCTGAGGATACCATGGACTGAACATGTGAGCAACTACAAGGTTTTGGAAAAAAAGGAAACATACTTAACAACAGAAACAATTAGTTGAAGTTTCTGGAGCACATAATGAGGAAAGAGGGCTTGGAAAACCTAATACTGACAGGACAGATAGAGTGAAAGAGAGAGGGCAGCATATATCATACTTGATGAGCCTGAGCAAATGGATGATAGAACAGATTTTGCAAGAAATAGCAAAAAGACAAAACTTATTAGGAGCTACAAAGGAAAGGAAGATGTGGAGGACCATGATTGACTACATCCTGAAGGGACACAGCACATAAAAGAAAAAGAAAAATTCTTGAGAGAAACGAGTGAATGCATAAATCCAGTTCCATATTTTGGCGTTTTATTAAGATTCTAAAATTAACTTTAAAAAATAAAAAAAAATTGCAGGGTAGTCGGCACCAGCTCGCATCCAAGGATCACAAATATTTTATTCATTTTCATAAATACAATGGTGGTGGTGGTGGTGGTGACAAAAAATGGCTGTGAATAATATAATGGGGGGTTTGAAGTGTCATGAATGAGCAGTCTGTTCCAGTGGAGTGTGGGTGGTGGTGTGTGGCTGAGTTGTCTGTTAATTCCTGACAATATGTAAGAGATGATCTTAATGCTGATGCTTATCTTCAAACTATTCAGTCCCCAAATTTGATAATCCTCATGTTCAAAACAAATGATGGCATTAAGTTATTTTAACAACATTCATAACCTCTCATGATATTGGCTTTTCTTAAACAGGATGATACATGGAAGATTTAGTGAAACGCGCATATTGAATATAACCCTATAACCAGTTCGTTGGAATTAATTTTTTTATCTTTCAGTAAAATCTGTTTTGAATGAACCCAAATTATGAAAACACAAACACACCATTTTTTGGTGACTACATATGTTGAAATTTGCCAAAACTTTTTTCCAGACAAAATTTATATATTTTTTATCAACTAGATTGTCACATGAGTTCTTTACCTTAATTTAGACACACACACACACACACACATATATATATATATATATATATATCTTACCTGATAAATATATTTCATGTGCTCAGAACATCCACAAATCTATGAAAAGTTGACTTACCTGAAAAAGAAAGAAAGCCTTGTGAACATAAATGAATATACTTCAGACTACACATCATTATTAACTCAATGAAACTGATTTCACATCAATTATTTATATATATATATATATATATATATATATATATATACTATAGTTACAAGTTGGGTTGATTTTATGCTGTAGCTGAGAAATATTTTCTATTCAAAATTTATAGTGTATAACTGCACAAAATTACCAATCAGTATCTGTTAGGCACCATAAAGTGTTTGTATAATCATATGTACCCAAATGTGTTTACTAATTCCTCATATTTGTGAGATAAGTGTGTATGTATGAAGAGGGAATATACATATATATACAAAATGCTGAATAGATTACATAAAATGGAAATAGATCTAAGAAAACAAAATTAAAAAAAGATAAGAAATGATAACTTCACCATTTCTCAAGAAAATTTTAATTGTTTGAATAAACTTTCAATTCAAGAAAGACTAATTTGGGTCACTAAAAAGAGTATGTCTCATATCAAGAATATTTAGCATAAAAAAAAAAAAAAAAAAATTAATTATTTTAATAATAATGAAATCTCTAAATTTGCATGATGATAATATTGTGAGATTGGAAACGTGTACAAAAATTATGGAAAACAAACATAATATTTTTAGGTTTCCATTCCAACCAAAAATGTTTGTGGTTTTTAATTCTGTTTTTTTTAATATACAAACTTTTCTCTTGTTTAAGAATACATGACGCTTTTTTATATATATATATATATATATATATATAGAAAATTTTTTGTGTAGGAATGCAGTAGGTGAGGAAAAATTGATTTGATATTTCTGCTCCTTGAGATTCATGGACAACCCATTGGTGAGAATAGACAGTTGTTTATTAATGCCTGACAAAGACAGAAAAAAATAAAATCCTATTTAGGAACTTTATAAATATCACTAAGGGTTTATTTTTAGCATATTTCTGGGAGATGTTCCATTTATTTTTAATTGTTCCTTTTATTTAAAGTTCATCTTTTTGAAAAAAATTTTAATTTCTTTTGTGTAGTAAGGTTTTGAAAGTAAATATATCCTTCAAAAAATATAGTCCTAAGATATGCTATATTTATTTATATGATAAAGTGGTTTATAAAAGGAATAGAGCATATATAAATATAATTTTGGATATGGATAGTTAACTTCATTTCTTGAAAGTTTGTTTCACCTAAATGTATTTCATCAGGTATTGAGTTCAATGTCTACTTCATATATATATATATATATATATATATATATATATATATATATAAATATATATGGAGAATTTTAATATTACTGTATTTAAACTTTTTAATACTACAGTTTCCAATTTTTGACCAAAAACCATTATATATGG
>CAHIKZ030002266.1:135000-192500 GCA_903632075.3 Acanthosepion pharaonis
AGGTATTTGTATTTACTAATTCCTGAATTTTTATAAAGAATTCAGGGTATGCAACCTGTTGTCTACCCTTTTTAATGAAACTTGATCAAAAGAACATAGTTATATATAGGTAAAAAAAAAAATTATACCTTCCTATAGTTCTCTGTATTTCAACCATTTTCTCTACGGTCTATAAAATACACATCTGGTGGCTGCCGATATCTTTAACTGGTCTGGTGTTAATGCAGCACCGCAATAACCAAAAGAATCTCATTCAATTCACCAACTCCCCTGAAGAGACAAGGGCCAACGTCATTTAGTGCCATTGTCATCACCTTGCAGCTCTCATAAAAAAAAAACATGGCAGAAATACTGCAGGTGCTAAATATATATCATTGCAGAAGCAGCGACACACAATAAGATGATGGAGGCTTTGTTACTTTTTTTTTCCCAGAGACTGTCTTCCTATTCCACCTCAACACGTTTATCAAACTGAATACAATTCTTTGTCTTCACTTGTTCATCAGCCTGTCTGTATATGAGCTACGTACTACAGACGAACCAGCAGGTGGAACTGTGGCTTGATTTGTTACCAGGCAGACTGTGTAGTTATTTACACATCATTATACGAGATTGATCTATTCATGCAACCAGGAGACTATCATTTAAATCCCTTCATCTTATCTATCAAAGGAGATGTTGGATTGCTCCATGGTTAACATCCATGGAAAAGAAAATTGGGAAAATCAGAGTTCAGTTTCTGGCTGAGACAGCTTATTTTCATTTTATGTCAATGCCCTTGGAAGAGGCATTAACTTTCCAGCTATAGGTAAACAATAAGGAAAACTCAGAGCTCTAGCCTTGATTGGTAACTAGTCTAGGAGAAGAACAATTCAAGGAATAAAAACAGTTAAAACTAGTTGTTCAGGCATGTAATCCACTCATATTCTCCTAGCTATATTTCTATCACTTTAAACATTAGTTTTAGCAGATACCCATATTTGATTAGATGCGCCATTTATTTATTAAACAGTATATTTATTTTCTTGTACCAGCCTGAATATTCGAGAAATTTCATTAAATAAAAGATATGCACTCTTGGACAGGACTTGAAACTGTGGACCCTTGGGCAGAGGTAACCGTCATTTGATCTAATGTGCGCTAATCTGACTAAGTTATAAAGAACTTAGCTGATCAGGCAAGACTGAATAGTTTATTTAAGCAAAATTCCTCTCATCATAGACTTTTTAAAATTTGTTCATATTTGCTCAATTTTGTATCCATATGGATTAATAAATAAATGAAGCATCTATTCAAATATGAGCATCCACTAAAAATAACGTTTAAAATCATAAAATTTGTCAGATTAATAAAATAAAAATATCTATGATTTCTTAAGAATATTGCCCTAGTTATATGGAAAAAAATAGAAATATAAGTGGGGTTTGCAATCCTATCCTGTAAAAATGTATTTGCTAAAATATGATTAGCTTACAAGCTGATGGATTGATCAAATCCAGGTTCTATGTGTAGTCCTGAGGATTTCCCTACTTGCAAAATGAATAATTATTCTGTGTGTGCTTATGTAAGAGACTTACTTATACTTCTTAATTTTGTACTCATAGGGCATCTAAAAATTCTATGTGGGTTGACAATTAAGATTATCCATTATCTTATGCCCCTGTTTTTTTCGTTCTTTCTTTCGTATGTATCTTCTCATTCTCTCCCATATCCCTTCCAATACAACTAAGACTATCTATTATCCTTTGCTTCTTCTCTTATTCTTTTGCCTGCAATTTTCATTATAATCATTTATTTAGAATTTATAATCATTTCATTCCAAGCAAGGCAATAAATTCACTAAAATGCAAAATGGAGGTTACTGAGAGTGAAAGAAGCTAAAAAACATATTATCGAGGAGAGAAGACAATAAAAGAACTGGATTCAAAAAGGAAAACTATTAGAATAGAACTTACTTGTTACATCTAATTCACCAATAAAAAATAAGAGAGAACAGATTGCCAATCTAGTACAACTTTGTAAATTTAAAATTTATGAAATTTGAGGTAGCAAAAATTTCAAATTGAAAACAAAGTTATAGAAATGGTACAGGAAGCCAATTTATTATGGTGGTGGGAATGTTTTTTTGAATTGAGATGCTATGTCAGGACTGATAACATTACAGATTCTTCTAAATTTTGTCAATAATTTCAAGATATATAAAGGAAATGACCAAAAGTAATATATAATACCTGAATTTTAGAACCAAGGCCATTGGCAGTCAGAATAATATAACTAAATTTTTCTATATTTCCCTATATAAATGAAAGCAGTAATCATTTTCTTCTCCTAACACAGAACCTTTCCCAAGAATGTACTCATCCTTATCCATGCATTAATATATTTGCATAAGATGCAATTACATTAAAATTTAACATATATACAGCATCAGGATTCCAAAGTTGGAAAATTGATGATCAATAACATTAATAAGAGCAGTTTTTGTTTTGAAGTAAAATTTTATTCTGAATCTTAAATTTTCAAAATAAAACATTTGCAGGATTTAATATTTTTAAATTTTATTTAATATGAGAAAATATCAAGATAGATAGATATTCTAATAAACTATTTTGAAAAAAGAAAAAGTGATTAAAATCAAATTGGAAATAGAATAGAATATTAAATCAGTTTTTAAATAAAAAAGAAAAAAAATCATATTCATATTATTACAAATTTATTTGGGAAATTCCAAATCCTTCATTGAAAAAATGCTTCTTCTTTACCATGGACTGTACATTTGACAAACAAATATTTTTTCTAAATGTGAAAAATTAAAAAGGTTTGAACTTTTTAATAAAGGACACAGTTGAAATTTTTAGTATGTAAAAGGAAAGATGTGAACAAAAATTAAAATACAGGGCATTATTAAAGACAAGATGTTAAAGAATTCATAAATAATTTACTTTTAAAAAAAATGTAAAAACATAAACAAAAACAGATTAAGGATTTGATTAAATTAAAAAATACAAAATTTAATAAGAGCAAAAAAGAAGGAAATTTTTGAAAATTAAAAAAATTAACATAAAATAAGACCAAAAATATTGTTCAGATTTAATAGTTTAATTCTGGAATTTCTACAATCAATACATAAAAAAAAAAGCAAATACATATTTCAAAAAAAATTATTTTTTTTAAAAGGTATTTTTTTTTTTTTTTTTTCATTTTAAAAAGTTACTGTATGAACATTGAAAACATTGAATTAATTTTTTGATTTTCAAGGTGGGTCTTTTTTTTTTTCAAAAAATTAAAAATTTGAATTTGGTATTGAAAATCATTATGATTTTTATTTTTCATTTTTATCCTGAAATGACCTCTTTAAATCAAAAAAAAAAAAAAAAACTAAATTTAATTTAATTTGATGCTTTAAAATTTTTCTATGACAACATGGCATTATGAAATTTTAATGAATGGATTAGTTTTTTTTGGAGTAAACAAATGTTAAAAATATGTTTTTACAAATAAAAAAACATTAAAAAAAGTATTTTAAATTTTTAATTATTGACACATTTTTGTATATTAATAAATGTTTTTTTAAATTATCATTTGTTAAAATCAATAAACAACTATATGATCAGAAAATTTAGGGTTACAATTAAAATGTTTACTATGAAAGTAATAAATCTATAAATATCAGAAGAGGTATTTGTTTTTTAAAGAAAAAAGCAATTTTTTTTTTTTTTTAAAAAGATTTGAATTTTTTAATATAAATTTTTTTAAATTTTTTGGATACCAAAAATAAAGCAAAATTTTTTGAAAAAAGTTTTTTTTTTTTTTTTGACTTTAGAATTATAAAATTAACTTTAAATGCTGATTCACAATTTTGTAATTTTATATCATTGTTTTTTTTCCTATTTGATAAATTTTTACACAAAATTAAAAAATGGAAATCATATAAATATTTGTTTCCTTATTGAAATTTCTTTTATCTGGTTCAATGTATGTCATTTTATAAAATGGAGAATAATAGAATTTTATCAGTAAAAATTCTGAAATGATATAAAGACATATAAAAAAAAAAAAAAATATTTCAATTTTTAATAGATATGATTAAATACTCCATTTTTACAATTTTTTTTAAAAATATGAAAAGTTACTTATTTTAAAATAGATGTTTGTATTTGAAAAAGAATATTGCCAAAAGTTTTCCACATTTTTTCAAGATTTATTTATTTATAAATAAAAAAAATCTGAATTCATTTTGAATAAATGGCCTTGAATTTTAAAACCCTATTTTAAGAAATTGGAAATGTTCAGTGAATTAACAAATTTTTTAGTGATGAAAATCATACTATTTTTTGATTTTATTTATTAAAAAAATTTTTCAATTTCAATCAAAAAAATTAAAATTTTGTAAAAATAACACATCATTTTCAAAGAAACATAAACAGAATCATATATTATTAAAAATATAAATCCTTATCATTATGTATCAATAAACTTCAATCTGAAATGATATATAAATATGAAAAATTTTGGACAAAATGTTATTTTTATTGAATATTTATTAAAAATTGAAAATTATTAAATATAATATATATTCAAATAAATTTACATATTTAAATAAAAGGAAAATTTTTAATTTTTAAATAAAATTCATAAAAAAATTTTTAATTTCAGAGATTAAAAAATTACTTTTTTGATTTTAAAAACATTATGAAAAATTTGACAAAAATTTTTAAATAAATTATTACTACCAAAACAAAATTTAAAATTGTTAAACAAAGTTTAGAAAAAAAAACAAAAAAAATTTAAAATAGCTATGAAAAACAAATAACATAAAAAAATAATTCTATTTAGTAATGAATTGACACATCATTTTTTGAATAAATTTATCAAATTGAATAATATAAATTCTTTTAATTTTCAAGAATATGAAAATTTTTGGGTTTTAGAAAAATTGCCAAAAATATTATTAAATTATCATTTAGAATAAAATGAATATAAACATCAAAATGATTTTTTAAATATAAAAAAAAGATCAAATCTTCAAATTATATTTAAAAAGGAGAATCAGAAATGAAGAAAAGTAAAATTTTTTTTGAATGATTTATGTGGTTAAAATTTTATTTAATAAAATTTTGAAAATATTTAATAATATATAATGACAAAAGAATTACATTTATATTTTTCAGATTAATTTTTTTGTTGTTAAAATAAGTTAATGAAAAAGTTTGTTATTTAAATTCAAGTTTTAATAAATCATAAATAAAAAGAATCCTTAAAATTTGTTTTTATTATTAAAAAACAAAAATTTATTATAAAAATATATATAATCAATGTAACTTTTTATTAAATTTTTATCCTAATTACAAAAATCTCA
Source organism: Acanthosepion pharaonis (assembly GCA_903632075.3). Taxonomy (NCBI): domain Eukaryota; kingdom Metazoa; phylum Mollusca; class Cephalopoda; order Sepiida; family Sepiidae; genus Acanthosepion; species Acanthosepion pharaonis. Next base: position 140,360 of record CAHIKZ030002266.1, read on the forward strand.
ATTTGATATTTTAAGATATTTTTAATATGAAATTTTTAGAAAAGTTCAAAAGAGAGGTTTTTTTACAAAAAATCAGAATAATTGCTGTTCATTTTATTAGGATGATCAAATTCAGTATTTAAAAAATCCTTGGGAAGAATGATTATTAAGGTTTTATAACAATTTTTTTTGTTAGATAAAATGAATTAAATCTATCAATCAATAAAAATTCAAAGGAAAAAAAAAGATGCAAAAAAAAATTTTAAAATTTTATTTCAAAAATTTTCATTATCAAAAATAATGTTATAAATTTTCCAAATTTAATTTTAGTCAAAGAATTATTGAAATTTGCAAAACTTAACCAATTAAAATTGATATAAATAATTTTTAATTCTAAAAGATTTCTAAAATAAAATAATTACATAAAAAAAGGATTTTTTTAAATAGAAAAAATAAATTTTTGAAAAGTTTATTGAATCTTTTCACTTGGGTTTCAAATAAAATTGTAAAATTTGGTCAAAAATATTCATATTTTTTCATTCTTTTATTAAATTTATTTTTCAAAAATAAATTGACAATTTTTTTATAAGTAACAAAGTTAAAAAAAATTTAAATAATTTGTAATTTATCTTTTAAAAAATTGGAAAAATAACTTTTTTTAAAATAATTTCTCAATAAAAAACTTTTGTGAATAATAATAATTATATTTATTTTAAAATCAATTTTTTGAAAAAAAAAAAATTAGAAATCAAGGTCTTGTTTGATCTTTTAAAATTCAATTTCAGAAAAGAACAAAAAAACCAACAATTTCTAAAAAAAAAATAAAATGAAAAAAATAGTTTAAATAAATTTGAATAATATGTTTAAATTTCAAATCATTTTAAAATGAAATCAAAGTTTCATTGAAAAGATTTTTAAATTAATTTAAATTAATTTTTTTTTGCCATAAAATTTCCCCATTTTGAAAATTTTAATTAAAAAAATGAATCATATATTCATGGTTGAATACAATAAACATTTTTGTTTATACTATTTTTTATTTAAAAATGTTTTAAAAAAATTTATTTTTTTGAAATAGAAGAAGGTAAATTTTTTGAATAATCAAAATTGTAGTTTAAAATTTATCAAAAAAAATTTTTAATTTGATCAAAATAAATTTTTTAAAATTAAATTTTTGCAGGAATAAAAAAAAATAATTAATCAAAATGATACTTTGGCAAAAGTTAATTCAAAAAAAATATAAAAAATAATTTTTAAATGAATATATCTTAAATTAAAAAAATTTTTATTTATTTTTGTAAAAATAAAAAGCATTAATTGTTTATTCAATTTGGGAAATAAAATGAAAATGTTTTTTATAATTATTTAAAAAAAAAAATATTGAATAAATTAATTTGTTTTTTTAAAATTTTTTTAAATCCCAATTTTTTTTTAACATTTCATTTCTAAAAGCCATTTAAAATATTCAAACAATAATATGTATTTACCATAAAAAAATTAAATCATTAATAATATAAATTAATTCAAACAATTTTTGCATATATTCCAATGAATTGTGAATTAACAAAAAAAAAATTCAAAACAAAATATTTATTTATATATAAATATAAAATGCAAAATGAAAATAACACTGACATCTCATTTTAAAAGATATATTTACCAAAATTACACAAAAATATCTTGAAATACTAAAAAGTAAATTTATGCAATAAAATTGCCATTGGCTTCAGCTGACTCCAGATGACTTTGGAATCTCCTGCAACACTTCTGGACAGTCTCCTTTTTTAAGTTGGTGAATGCTGTCATAATCCTTGCCTAGTTCATCTTTGGTGTTACAAGGAGTTTTATTGGTCTCTTGCTCAAATGTGCACCACACATAATAATCAAGGGGGTTGCAGTTTGAGCAGTTTGTGGCCAGATGTAAAGGGTGATGTTGTTGTAGAAATTGTCTGACAGCCATGACTGGGTTCTCCTGCTTGTGTGGCATGGTGCAGAGTCCTGTTGCCAGACATAGGGTCTTCCAGCAGCCACCCTCTTGACCCAGGGCAGCACTACCTCCTCAAGGCACTTGATGTAGGCCTCTGTGTTGAGTCTGAGGCCCTCACCAACAAATGAATGGAGTTTTTCTTATCAGAATGATCAGAGTGAGTTTTTCTGAGCTGCCTGTACCTTCATAATCACCATTAGACTCATCCAACTCTTTCTGAATCCTCTGCACTGTCCTCAGATTGACACCCAAAACACTCTGAAATGTTTGTATTGGAACTTCTGTAATGAATGCCAAGCTGTACAGCATGCCATTTCTAAATTTCTGGTGGAGTGAATTGCATCATGGTGCTTTTTTTTCTCACAGATGGTGCCCAACTGACCCTACTATACTGTGCAGTTGACAAAAAAAAACAAAAACAACATGCATGCAAAATTAAAAATATAAAATGGCGACAATTTACCCATCGCACATTGTATATATATATATATATATATAAATATATATATATAAATATATATATTAAATACAAAAAATATTTTTAAAATGTTTTTGAATGAATATATATAAATTTTTTATATTCATTTAAAAAATAACAAATAAAAAAAAATTTTTTTATTTTTAAAATTTAAAAAAATTTCATTTAAAAAAAAATATATATAAATAATTAATTAAAAAAAAAAATATAAAATAAAATTTAAAAAAAAAAAAAAAAATAAATTTTATTTAAAATATAAAATATTTTGAAAAAAAAAAATCTTATGTTTAAAAAAAGAAAAAAAATTAATTTGATTACTGAACTTTAAAAATATTAAATTTTATTTAAATTAAATTTTTAAAAAAAAATTTTAAACATTGTATGAACCATTTTTTTTTTCAAAATTTTTTATATGATAAAAAAAAAAAATATATTTATAAAAATATTTATAAAAACATGGAATATTTTAATTTTTCTTTTTTCATTTAAATATATTATGTTTTAAAATTTAAAATTTTTATTTGAAAATAAAATTATATGCATTTAAAAATTTTTAAATTTTTAACATTTTTTTTTTTGAAATAGATGCAAAATATAAAAATCAAAAATTAATTTTTTTTTAAAAAATGTTTTTATTTTCAAATTTGATTAAAATTTTAAAAATCAAAATAAAAATTTTTTTTTTTATTTTAATGGTTTTTTTTTATTTATTAATTTGAAAATAAATTTTTTTTTATTTATTATTTTTTTTCAAAATTGCAAATTTTAAATAAACAAAAAATTAAAATAAAATTTGAAAAAAAAAATTTTTTTTTTATTTAAAATTTTAAAAAATAAATATAAAAAAAATTTGGAAATTTATTCATCAAATTTAATCCAATATTTTTTTTTTTTCAAAAATTTTTTTCTTTTAAAATTTTTTATAATTAAATTTTTAAATTAAATAATTTTTTTAAATAAAAAATTTGAATTCCATTTCAATAAATTTTTTAAAATTTATTCAATATAATTTTCATTATCTAAAATTTTGAAGAAAAAATTTATAAAAAAAAATTCACTTAAATTTTTTTTTTTATTAATTTATATTAAATTTCATGTATTATTGGAAATTAAAAATTTTTATATTATAAATATATTAATTTTTAACATAAAATTTTAAAAAAAAAATAAATAAAATTTTCATATAAATCAAAAAAATTTTTTTTTCAGAAATTTTTATATTTCTAATATTTAACTCACAAATTTTAATATTGATCAAAAAATTTTATTGATTATATTTATAATTTAAATATTTTTTTAATATTTAATTTTTAAAAAGGAAAATGAAAATTTTAATATAAAAATTAAAAAAAAAAAAAAAATTTAATTAATTTTTTTTTAAAAAAAATTTTTAAAAAAAATTGATAAAAAAAATTAGGTTATTCAAAAAATACTGTTAATTAAAATTTTTCATTATTTTTTTTTAATAAAGATTTTTTAAATATTTTTCTAAATAAAAATTATAATTATATTTATTTATATAAATTTATAAATTGTAAAATAAATTTTTTAATTTAAAAACATGAATTTCTTCAAGAAAATAAAAAAATAAAAATTTTTAAAAAAAATCCAAAAATTTTTTTAAAAAAAAAAATAATAGAATTTCATAAAAAAAAAAATCAAAAAAATACTTTAATTTTTAAAATTTTAAAAAAAAATCAACCTTTTGCAAAAAAAAAAGAATTATATTAATTTTTTTTAAATAAAATTTTTTTTTATTTTTTATTTCAATATTTTATATATAAAATAAAAATCCAAAAAATGAAAATTTTTTCTTTTATCAAATATTTTTTTAACTAAAAAAATTTTTAAAAAAATTTAAATTTTTTTTGTAATTCAAAATTTTGAATGAAAGCTTAAATAAATTTTTAATCATTTGAAATTATTCTGAATTTCATAACAAATTTTTTCAATGAAAATAAAATCAAAATAAATATGAAAAAATCAAAATAAAATAATTTAAATATATAACTTTTATCTTTTCATAAAGAACAAAAAATCAAAAATTTCAATTATTTGACATAATTTTAAAATAAATATTCATATTATTTATATATTACATTTTTTTTTTTTTATTTAATTAATTTAATTTTTTTTTTTCTTGATTTTCATTTAAAAAAAAATATTTTATTTCAAAATTAAATTCCAAAAAATTTTAAAATAAGAATATATAATATTTTTATTTAAGGAATAAATTTATTTAAAATTCATTATTTTTCATTTTAAAAACTTTATCTAATTCATAATGACAATCATTTTACAAAAAAAAAATAAATTTAAACTTTTTAAATTAGAAAAGTTCAATGAAAATTTTTTTTGAACATTTTTAAAAAAATTGGAAAAATGTTTTTATAATTTTATTTAAAAAATTTTTAAAAAAAAATATTTTTATATTTCAATTTAAAAAAATTTCAAAAAAAAAAAATAAAGTATAAAATACAAAAACAGAAACATTTTTTTTGATTTATTATATCTTTTTTTTTTATTTTAAAACAAACCTTTTTTAAAATTTATAAATATAAAATTTATTTATAAAAAATAATAATTTCAAATATTTAAAAATTAGATAAAATGATAAATTACAATTTTTACATATAAAAAGATATTCAAATTTTAAACATAATAAAAAATTTTTTTTTCAAAATATAAAAAAAAAAAAAAATTTCATAGATACATGAAAACCATTTTAAAAAAAAAATAAAAAAATGAAATATTAACAAAAATAAAAAAAATAATGGTGAATATTTTGAAATGAAAAAAATAAATTTAAAAATAATGTTAATTTTTGATTTTGTTTTAAATTTTTTTAATAATTTCAATAAGTTTTTTTTTTATTTAATTTTTAAAATATTAAATATTTATATTAAAAAAATATTTTTAATTTTTAAAAAAAATTTATAATTTAAAATTATGAACATTGAAAATTTATAAAAAAAAATATTATTTTTATATTAAAATATAAAGAATAAAAAAATTTTTGAAATTAAAACAATTAATTTATAAATATCTTTTTTTTAACAAAAAAAATAAAAAAAAAAAAAAAAAACAAAAAAAGTTAATTTTTTTCAAAAATTTAATTTATTTTATAAATTTATATTTTTTTTTATATTTTTATATAAAAATTTAAAATAAAATATATAATTTTTTTAAATATTTAAATATAATAAAAAATATATTCAAAATTTTTAATATTTCATTTTAATTTATTTTTTAATTTTAAAAATAAAAATAATTTATTTAATTATTTAAAAATAATATAGAAAAACTATAAAAAATTAGTTAATATATTTTATTCAATTTTAAATTTTTTTTTTAAAGTTTTTAAATATTTTTATTTTTATTGAAATTTGAAAATAAAAAATTTTAAAATATCAAAACAATATATTTATTGTCATCAAAATCAACATTTTAATCTCATTAAAAAATTAATTTTTATAAAAAACAGATAAAAGATTTTTATTAAATTATTCAATCAAAATATTTTGATTTAAAAAAAATAAATAATCAAACTAATAAAATGAATATATATTTAAAAAAAAAAATTTAAATTTTGAAAAAAAAAATAAAAAAAGGAAATATAAAAATAAATAAATAAATTTTTAACTTTTTTTAATTAAAATTTTTTTGCCCATCAAAAAACTTTAAATATATCAAAAATTTAAAATTTAAATTAAAAACTCAAAAATTTTTTAAATAAAAAAAAAATAATAATTTTTAATAATTTTTTTTTCATTTAAAATCATTTTTTATTTAAAAAAAAAATATAAAAATAATTGATGCATATTCAATTTTCAAATTTTTTTATCAAGCAAATTTTTAATCTTAAAATATGAGAATTTTATCAATTTTCCTTAAATAAAATTTATATATCAATAAATAAATAAAATAACCAATTTTAAAATATTTTTTATAAAAAATTTGGAAAACTGTGGATATTAAATTATGAAATCCTTTAATATTTTTTTATGAAAATTAAAAATGTATAAAATTTGTCATTTATTAATGAAATAAATTTTTAATTTTAAAAAAAAATAAAGAAACATCTAATTAAAAAGTCAATTTAAAATTAAAATCATGTTATATTTAATTTTTTAAATCAATTATTTATGCATAAAAAAAAAAAATTCTGATAATTTTATTATTTTTTTATCAAATTTTAAATTAACAACTTAAAATTGCAATTTTCTACATAAATCATACACTTATAAATTTTAGTTAAAAATATTTCAAATCCATAAGTTTGGTTAAATACATTATTTTATTTAAATGATTTCAAATTAAAAAAATTAAAAATTCTTCATTTGTGATTTTTATTTCCTTTGGAAATTAATACACAATTAAGTTTGTTATATATGATCAAAAAATAAAAACAATTTATATGCAAAATGTATTTTCATTTTCTTTTTATTTACATTTTTAAACAATAGAAATTGAAAAAATAACATTCAAAAAAATTTAAAATGTCATTTTAAAATAAATCTCAAAATTTTTCAAATATCAATTTATAAATTAAAATTTTTTACAACTCACATTAATATTATAATCAAAAAAAAATATTTAAGTCAAAGAAAACCACAAAATCCCTCATAAATATACACTATATTTTCCTGAGAATTTTTTTGATTTCTTATGTTGCTATTTAACCAAAATTTTTTCTCTACAAGTTCCCCCCATTTAGTATTTTCATTAGGAATGATTTATAAAATATAAGCACCATATTCTATCATTGAAATTTTTCAGAGAGGCAAAAAACAACTTATTTCTATTAACATTCAAAAATGACAAGAAGAAGTTTTTAATTTAAAAATGTGTCAAGCAAAACATAAATATATTTCAATATTTTATATTTAATTTTTCTTTTAACTGTTAAAACTGTTTTTTAGTTTTCAACCTTAGCTAATTTCTCAATTTTTTTTGTAAAATAATATCTCATTCTTGTTAGATCAAGATGCTGAAATTGGACAAATTTTTAACAAGTTTATATAATTATATATATATATATATATCGATATTAATACCTTTTAAAAAGTTTTTAATTAATGACAGTATAAAAAAGATTTAGTACAATTTAAATCATTAAATTGATTGTCCCAAACAATTAATACATAAAACCATGACTTTATATATATATATATATATATATATATATATATATATATATATATAATTAAATAAATCTTAAATGATCCAAAGAAAAAATATCGCAAACATTTGTGAAAGAATAAAATCTTTTGTTCTTTTTTCTTTAATAATAGTACAACTCTCTTATTCAATACTTCATTGATAAAACTATAATATTTATATATATATTTTAAAAAAACATTCAACTTTATATCAAAGAAAACAATTTGAATAAAAACGAAATTTATATTTATTTCCTTTTACAAAATTCATATAATGTCATACATGTCTCATTTATTTATATAAATAATTTTGATAAAACAAAAAATTTCTAAAAAACTTGGGTTTAATCTTCCATTAAATATATTTTACCCAAATATATAAATCGTAGTTATTTATATATTTCTGTTTTCTTTTTTTGAATTTGTAGGTCTGATGAATTGGATCATATTTACGATTCCAATGGAATAAATTATGACCATGGAATATTAGTGTTTAAGCCTTTTATTATATCCTTACTCTGTCCTGGACATTGAGTTCTACCTGGATTCTATCCTCTTGGATTTTTTTTTATTCAAAAATATATGTATGTGTATATGCTATATGTATATATATTTATATATTTTGCATATGTATGTGTATATTTACCACTGATATTAGCTATATATATATATATATATTTTGTTATATGGTAATAAAATACTTGGTATATTTTGAAACAGTTATCTCTAGTGAATGATTATATCGAGTTCTGACAAGAAGGCTATCAACTACAAAGCTTTAAGAATGACAAGTGCTATGCTTCAGATTGCAAATCAGAAGTGCATTAGGTTGATAATGTATGGAACTTCAAAGAGAACTATATAAGGAAAAGACAATTGTTACATTCGTTTAAGATTAAGAATGTTTTATCAAACTTTAAAGACAAAGAGATTCTTGTTTGACTTGTGTAAGTTATAATCTCATTTCTCTTATCAATCCTTCGGTCTAATCCGATAAGATCTATGAAATTGTTGTTCTTTTACAAGATATATATATATATATATATATATATATATATATATATATATATATAAACTGACCAGATCACAGTAATTGTATTCATCATTGGTAATACATAAACAGAAAAACTACTATAATCATCATCTTCACAATGAAAATTAATTTTAGGCAACCTTTGAATAGAATGCAAAGGTAACAATGGAATAGATGATCCAAGTTCACTTTCCACCTGAAATGGACTTCAGGAACTTGGAGCCAATTTCCACTTTGAATTCTGAAAGAGAATATGAAAAGCCCATCACTTTTTTTCCACGGAGAAGCCTTTACAGTTCATAAGAAACAGTGAAGTGAATTGGGAGTATAAAAATTTTTTCAATCTAAAATCTTTAAGCATAAAACTTTTTCTTTTTTTTATTTGCAATTAAGATTTTTTTAAATGTTTGTTATTTTGGGTTTTGTGCAAAAAAAAAACTAAAATTTATATTTCCATTTTTCATGGATTTTCTTTTTTTAGTTTTTTTATCTTAATCTAAAAGGTGGAAGCTGCAGAATTTTGGTTTAATATATGATTTTAAATTTAGAACATGCACCATCAAACCCTTCCAAGCTGTATAATCAGCCACTTTTCTTTTTCACAATGTTAAAGATTTGGAGACTTTGGATTATTATAGATGTTTTTCCCCATGGTGTATCTTTCTTTAATCATGTTTCATCAGCCATTCCTTTTTGTTTTTAAGGTGAATATTTACAATTTTAGAATTGTTCTTGACCCCAAGCAGAAGGTTGACTTAAACAATTAAAAAATTGTTATTTCAGAGTTGGAATCTTGATAAAAAAAAATTACTTGACTGAGCTCACACTATTGTTCTATTGTAATTGTTAAATTCCGACACCTCTGTAGTACAGCATACATGACATAGGGGGTCATAACTGTGCACTTTTGGTATCGTTCAATGAACTTCCTCAACCTTTCTAAAAAGAAGCTTTTTTTTGCTCACAAAACTATGTCTGTACTGCTTGCTAGTTTTGAAATTTTATTCTCACACAAACTTTACAGTATACCATTGAATTTATGCACTATGACTTTTTTAGAAAAAATAGTTGATGCCCATGATTGACAAAACTTGTAATGAACATATGTCGGTTCTTCACCATTTTATATATATATATATATATTATTTAAACCTAATTTTAATGACAAACCTACAAAGGTTTCACCTCATTGGATTTTTAGGGAAAAATTTTCCTGACAATCCAATGAGGTTTAAACTGGCAGGTTTGTTTCTCTCTGAGTTTAAAAGACCCCAAATCTCTACTTCAAAAAAGGAACTTTTATTTAATTATTTTTCTCATATGAAGGGATTTTTTCTTTGGGCTTTGAACTTGCATTTCGGCTAACGACATGTTCTATGTTCTTTCTTTTTTTATACCTTTTTTTTCCCTTTGGTATTGGTTCGATTATTTACAAATCAAAACACTGAAGGTTTTCCGAATGAGTATAATTTCTTATACTTATAAGATTACTACTACTAATATATATATATATATATATATATATGTGTGTGTGTGTGATACAGTAGTGAGTTATTTTTAACATTTAATTTTTAAAATTCTGTGTTGTTCTGGGCACAATGTTGAAAAGTCTCAACTGGCAGCTTATCTCTCCCTTGAACAAAAACTAACAACTTCATTTACACTATTTACATCATTCAGACTGTCATCCTCATCTTTATTACCATATTCCCAATATTACAGCCATTGTACTCTCTGACCGTCTTCATATGTTGGAATGTCGAAACAAACCAATTATTTAGTCTATGGGGGCATGTGGAATTAGAATAATCTACCTCTGTGGACAAAATAGTTCAGATTGAAATTCCAATTTATGTCACCTGATATATGTTGGAATGTCAAAACAAAGCAATTATTTAGTCTATATTATTCATTGGAATTAGAATGTTTGACCTCTTTATAAAAATAAATTTTTTTAAATTCCAAAGTATGTCACCTGATATATGTTGGAATGTCAAAACAAACCAATTATTTAGTCTATGGGCTTTTGGAAAAAGAATATGAGCAATACATCTTTGGATAAAAAAAATGGTTTGAAATTCCAATGTATACACCTGATATATGTTGGAAATGTCAAACAAAGCAATTATTTAGTCTATGTGGGACAGTGGAAAAAGAATATTTTATATTCTTGTAAAAAAAAATAAAAAAATTGGTTTGAAATTCAAATGTATGTGATTGAAAAATTAAAAAAAAAAATGGCTGAAAGATTGTGAATATGATAATAAAAATGAGGACAACAGCCCTTTATAGTTAAGACCTGTCTTATGCTATGTCCACCAGATTGAATCACTCTCATTCTCTAAGTATTTCTTTGGTGAAGAGGATGTTCCCTTCAGAAAGCTTCTGATATTTTATGGAACAGATTCCCATGTGGAGGCCTCCCCAACCACTACAACTATAACCTTAGAAGTCACGGTCAATCAAATTATAAAACATATCAAAAATAATTTACGTAAAGTTCATCCTCTTGCATTCATATCAAATATCTCATTCAGTAACCTTCTACCTTGAGTGGTTCTTGGGCCTTGTATTGGGTGAAATATAGTCAAATAAATATCTTACCTACATAAAAAATCTGTTGTTACGTTTTACATTCCTTACTATATTATTCCTAAAATTTTCCAACTAGGATCTAGAAAATAAGCACACTATTAACGAACATTTTAATTTTATTCTCTTTGTATTCCATTAGTGAGAAGTAAGTTTCATTCTAACGATTTTATTATTAAAACCTCTTCCTCGTGGAATCTACTCCCAAGAAGATGCTTCCCTAACCATTAAAATCTTAACTTATTAAAATCTAAGACTAACAGTTATCTTAAAATATATCCTGAAAAAATATGCATTACTTTTTATATTTTATCAACTACAAACAAACTCTTTCAGTAATCCTCATCTTGAGTCTCATGTCTTGTCTGGGGAACATTAGTTCAAAAAAAAAAAAGAATATCTTCAAATCATAAGCATTAATTTCCACCATATCCGTTTATTTCTCTTGAGGATCTTTTAAAATTAATCTTACCAACACTAATAAGGACATGTCAACAAAAAAGTTAAAAGTTTAATTTGCAGAATATTCTAATTAGGCTCATGGGATATGTTAAAAAATTGGTATCCATTCAATAGGTGAACACAATCAAACAAATATCAATAAAAAAGGTTTTAAAATAAGACTCTTCCATCCCCTGCTAAATTCAGCTACTTAATTTTGCACTGTTGATAATGTTGAAGCATTATCCCCAAATGTAGTAACCATGTTAGCATGAATGTCCTTCGTGGCTAAACCCTTTTTCTGCAGTTACTTGATAAAACCATAAGGCCAGATTTAGACAATTTTCAAGCCATTAATAGTTACATTTGAAGTATTCTTTGGACAGTAGGATGTCAGTTTTTACCTGGAAAGGAACAATGCAGTTAGTAATAAGAGTTGAAATTAATGCATGCAAGATTTCACAGATGTAGCATTGTCAGTCTTTGAAATTTTCAGCGAACCCTTGTATCTCTCTTAGAAACTAAAATAGATAAAAATGTTCTAATAAAATGTATTGACATTTTTATGTCCATTATTCTTTATTATGTCGTCTTCTAAAGAAGAAAGAGATAAATTTGCACTGTCATTATAGTTTGCTAACTTCATATTATTGTTATCTGTCTTTGATGACAACGTTGACCATTTAAGCATCAAATTGCCATTGATGATGCAAGAGAGCCAATACTATTTGGAGTTCTTCTCCTGTGGATCATCTCTATCTAATTTTGTGGAATAAATTTCAATCTTTTTAGTTTGTATCACCTAATTATTTTCTAAAGAAAGTGTTGATTCTTTATAGCAGAATGGTAAAATTAGCAGTTTCCATACAGTTTCCATACAACATTCATTGAGTTAATGAATAGAGTTACTCATAGTCTGTCTATATTTCTGAGATGAGTATTATATATATATTATTTATATTATTCGGACTATTGTCCCAATCTTTTTGTCACCATATTTATTACAGTGTTTTGGGTGTTGTACACCAATGTCAATCTTCTTCAACAGCAGAAGTCTTTGAACCTTTATTTTGCTCACTTTGTAGACCATCTAGTTCTGAATTGCCAACTTTTTGATGGATGTCCCAAAGAGACATGGCACAGTAAAAAACATCATTAGTTAGATCTCAGTGACAGGACCCAAAGAGTGTGAGTTCAACAGTGGAGTTAAAGGCATTTTGGAGAACTTTGAGAGGGAAATTACAGGAGATAACTGATAATTGACATCCATTAAACATGGCACATGGAACTAGAACAGTCTACCCCAGTGAGCAAAATAAAGGTCCAGTTGACATTCCAACCACTCTGAAGAAGGAAAGAGATAAAAAAAATATTGTGGACAAAGATGAAGACAATAGTCCAAATAATGTAAATAATGTAGAGTTACTCACATTTGAAATTTATAAAATCATTTTCTTAAAACAGTTTTTCAGAAAATTAGATTTCTGAAGTCCACTGTTATCGATTCTTTCTAGTAATGATGGTATTTTCAGGAAATTAGATTTCTCAAGTCCACTGTTATAGATCTTTCTAGTAATGATGGTATTTTCTGGAAATTAGATTTCTCAAGTCTACTGTTATAGATCTTTCTAATATTGATGGTAGTTTCCTTCTAAACCTTTTGTTCTTGTTTGTGTGGAACATCAACATCTTGATTATATCATTATTTTCCCTTCTAGTTACAGTAACCATTTTTTTATTGTTAGCCTCCATCTATACTGGAAAGAGTGATAACAGCTACTGGACTTGAGAAAAATATTTTCCTGAAAAGCTCAAGAAGGTAACCTCCATCTATACTGGAAAGAGTGATAACAGCTACTGGTCTTGAGAAACCTATTTTCCTGAAAAATTGTTTTAAGGAAATGGGTAATATTACCATTTTCTTTGATAAATCTAGTGTATGAGTCTGAGAGATTTTACAGTTCTCAAACTAAAGGAATAATGGCAAACAGATGTGAGTACTGAAAAATTTTTAGTATAACACTTCTGGCTAATAAACAATGTTGTACTGAAAAATTAATATAGTAAAAATCCAATTATTTTTGCAAGTTTATTAGTTTTAAGTACATGGTACATAATTTAGAATAGAAACTAGGAAAAAGAATGTTTAGAACCTGAATGACTAACTGTTTTTTTATCCAAAAGCTATGGCTGCCACTGATCCCTTCTGATGAAAGGTTAAAAATGTCAAAATATTTTTTATGCACTTTCATCCGATTTCCTGTTCCAAACTTAAAGGGGAATATTCTCCCGATCACATCAATTAGATTAATGTTGATAATTCTAGTTGAAAGATGAAATATTAATGCCATATTTTCTAGTTTTACTCTTATGGTAGACTTTTTTCTGAATTTTGAAATGGGAGACTAAAAATTTATTTATCTGAATATTAAATTTAACCCATTGTTTTAAAAAAATATGGTTTAAAAGTAAAATAGTTTGAATTCTAATTATTTAATGTTTAAAAAAAACCTCAATTTGATGGAAGCATGGTGGAGTAATGGATAGCAGCTTGGATTGAGGAATCAGAGAGCCGAGTTCAAATTCCAGTTGGATCTATTACATTCACTTACATGCTAATACCCTTGAGAAAGGTATGAATCTCCTCCTCCTCCCCCCCAGCTATCAGTAAATAGCAGGACAGACTAGGTTCTATAGCCTTGGGGAAAATGGTTAGAGAAAAAAAAATTTTGAATTTAAATTGGCCTGGAGAGGGTTGGACTCTGTCAGGTTATCTCACCCAACAAATGAACATCTGTTTGCGACCAGGCAGTCATGTATAAGGTGACCCTATGACCAAGATGGGTCACAGAATTCATGATTATGACCTAACTTTTACAGTGCTGCTCCAAAGATGTACAATCCAATTTACATAAACTTTGTTTACATATTTCAGTCCATAATTGGAAATCTTTCTGTGTCCATTTAAAAATGGAACAAGATGCCAATCAAGGCCTTTCAAAAGAAAATATAGTCACTATTTGATCCTGGCAGGATGGATATGTATTTCCCTTCATGACATAGCTCTCCATAACTTTCTGAATAACAATTTCACATGCATGTACAAAAAGAGGCCATTCATATGAGCAACATTGTACTGGTCATTTGTCACTGTTCATTACTGATTTGTTCTGTTATCCTAAAGGATTTGAAATGGAGAAATTTACTTAAAATGTGCAAGGATAGCATATTGGCATTCTGTCAGGTCATAAACTTGTTAAATAACTCCAGTCAATAAAATTTATGGCATGACGCAAAAAAGAAAGAAAGAAAATCATAAATAGGAACAATCTGGAATAAATCAATGCATAATAAATACAGGGTAAGATGGGTAAATTATCACCATTTTATATTTCTAACTTTGCAAATATGCATTGCTTGTTTTTGGATTTGTTGACTGCACAGTATAATAGGGTCAGTTGGGCACCATTTGTGAGAAAAAGAGCATATGACACAATTTACTCCGACAGAAATTTGGAAACAGCATGCTGTAGTGCTTGGCATTTGCACCGGAAGCTCTAATACAAAAATTGGAAAGTGTCTGAGTGTCAATCTGAGGACAGTGTTGGATGATTGGTGATTGTGGAGGTATAGCAGCTTGGAAAACTCACTCTGATTGTTCTGATAAGAACTCCCAAATTTGTTGGTGAAGGCCTCAGAATCAACACAGAGGCCTACATCAATGGTGTTGAGGAGGTAGTACTGACCTGGGTCAAGAAGGTGGCTGCTGGAAGAAACTATATCTGGCAACAGGACTCTGCACCATACCACACAAGCCGGAGAACTCATTCATGGCTGCCAGATAATTTCTGCAACCACATCACCCCTTACATCTGGTCACCTAACTCCCCAGACTGCAACCCCCTTGATTATTATGTATGAGGCACAGCTGAACAACAGACCAACAAAACTCCTTGATGTAACAGGCTTTTTTTATAAATACTTTTATAGTAATTAGTCTGGTGATATTATCAGTATTATATCTAGACTTTATGAATTTAAGCACAGTACTAGATTGGCAGCAAGGTCTCATCCTTTCACAGTTGAAATGGCAAGATTTAACCATAAGTTCTATGCTAACATTATCTTCTCTGGCACTTCTTGCTTTTAGAACTCACTTGTGGGTTGTTGCTATCCAGTTAAGTTTGATCTTCAAAAATTTAAATGCAACTCATCTGTCTTCTTAAATTCTGTTCTTTTATTGTTATAATAATTTTTTTCTTATATTTTCCTGCACTCAGTAACCCCCTGCATGTTAGTGGCTCTGTTGCCTTACTTGGGGTGATATGATTAAAAAAAATTCAAAACTATATATTGCCCTTGCAGCTAACAACATACTATGCAGCTAATAACCTTTTAAGATTCAAGTGTAGAAACTGCTCCAATTGAATCTAGAAAAAAATGCAATAAAAATTTTGGGGTTTTTCCTTTGCTAAAGTCAGAGAGAACAAACTTTTAAAAAATCTTAATTGAATATTAATAAAAGAAAAAATTACTGTGAGATTAAACATTTTGAATGTAACAAAAATTTTCATAAAACATTTCAAGGAAGTTTGCTAAAAAGCAATCTTAAAATGTTCACATTGATGCTTTTGTTTGTAACTTTCTCCATTCTCCAAAAACACATTAGCTCAGCTTGTAGCAATCATCTTCCAGTCAACATGTCCATTAATGGTACTGTAACAACTCTTTCAAGGACAAATATTTGAATTATTTTTATAAATTTATTTTGCAGATAATTTTTATACTGTTTTTAGAAAAAATATTTTTTATATAAGACAAAGCTCAAGAGCTATCATGGTAGAGGAATTGTTTTGTCAAAATGGTAATAATAAATGCAAAAAATGGAAGGATAACAAAGAGAGAAGGTAAAATGTTTATTTGAATTTTTGATATGAGTGGGGGATAGATAATGATTAACCTTTTGATTTGATCTAGTTTGAAATTCACATTTCAGGGAAGAATTTTTTCAAGAGCATGTTGAAAATTTTTCTTTAGGAGGTGCCAATTACAAGCTTTTTTTTTTCACTTTACATTCATATTAATATATGGAATGTGAGAGTATCATCTTGTGAAGGTCTGAACTAGTGGAATTATGGAATGGAACTCATCTGAACATGTGCTATTTGTAAATGTCTAAAGGAGCATTATGAAGAAAGAAATTTGTTGAGGAGAAATGGAAAATTTTTCTGTGAATTTTTATTGTCTTTATTCCTTATTTAATGTCTTTATTTTGTTTTACTGTATTAATCCCTGCTATCTTAGTAATTATCACCTTCCTACAGATGAAATGATTAAAAACTTAAGAATTAAAAAAAAAAGACAATTGTCTGAAATATATAAAAGCATAAAAACTTGCCTTTACTTCCTTTGCATTATATATACTTCCTATATACTTATATACATTTTCTATGAAGTGATATTTATTTAGTTTAAAGGACATTTTCATTGGCAGACGTTGATTTCCTTTTTTTAATGATTTTGAGTCTAAAAGCATGTTATTTATTCTTAAATAACAAAATGTCTTAAGGCAATTTTGTATAAAAATTTATGTTATTTATAACCGGATTGATGTAGTCATCTATGTTGGTATTATCACTATGGAAAGGTTCTCAATTATCAAGTCCTTCCTAAGAGATGGGTCTAGCTGAAGGATGTTAATGATCAATCACTGGAAACCCATGAGATCAATGCTAGCATCCCTTGTGGTTCTCTTGTTGGTCCTACTCTCTTTCTGCTTTATATTAATGATCTGCCTAAGAACATACTCTGATCATTAGTGAATATCTCTATGGATGATACAGCAGTTCATATGTGCACCTCCCCAAAATCTGGATGACCAGAACCTTGACCCATCTCTCCTCTGATCTATCCCTGATGGATCAAAAATGAGGACTGGCTTGTATAAAAATCCAGTTCTCACAATATTTTTGATAGACCGGAAAACATCTACGTAGACGATGAATTATTTTCCAACCTATAACCTATTTCCCACAGAAGATAAATCACAAAACTCCTGTTTCACTCTATCTTATACCTTCTATGATTAAACCCTGACAAGTTACATTCATAGTTCTACCATCTTTGGAACTGATTTACAATGTCATACCACAAATCCATACTGTGAATTATCTATATTTCCTTTTATTTATTTATTTATTATTTTTAACAGTAATGTAAAAGACAATTACAGTGAGACGAATGTACTCATCTATGTTGGTATTATCACTCGGGAAAAGCTCTCAATTATCAAGTCCTTCCTAACAGGTAGGTCTAGCTAAAGGTTGTTAATGATCAGTCAATGGAAGCCCATGAAGTCAATGCTACTTCTCTTGTCGGTCCTACCCTCTTTCTGCTTTATATTAATGATCTGCGTAAGAACATACTCCGATCAGTAGTGAGTATCTCTATGGATGATACAACAGTTTACAGGTACACCCCTCAAAAATCTGGATGACCAGAAGCTAGCATCTCTTTTTTAAAAAAAACCTGTACATTGGTGATACATTGGAGGGAAAGGACTGGCTTGTTTCCAAAATTCAATACAGCCAAAACAAACCTAGTAATGTTCCACAACCATTGAGAAGACCCTGAACTTTTCTACATCATGATGAATGAGTGTTCTCTCAAGGAGGCTTCTTGCCTTAAACATCTATTTAAGCTCTCCACAAATCTTAACTGGAACTAATATATCCAATCTATTGCTGAAAATGATGGGAAAATGGCCAGTTCATTGTATCTTTCCAGTAAGTATCTATCTCTCCCTCTATCTTTACAAGAGTTAGATGAGACCATAAACTGGAATATTGTTGCCATATCTTGGCTGGTGCTTCCCAGTCCTCACCTACCTGCTTTGATTGAGTTCTATACAGATGAGGGTGATGAGTTATTTTTCACTCGACAATCCAAACAGATGAAATGTTTCTCAGTCTGTCAGTTTAGCTGCCATCACTATTTCCATTCAAGTGTGTAATGAGCTACATTCCTTAGTCCCACCTTGACCATGACCATTGGGACCTACCATGTTATGTACACAAGTGTGAATCATCCTCATTCCTTTTGTATTCCATTTACTAAGAACTAAGTTCCACTCAGACTGCTTCATCCCAAGAACTGCTGCTTAAAATTTGGAACAGTTCCCAGCAGGATGTTTTCCAAATCATGACAATATCTAGGTTTTCAAATCTTTATCATTTATAAATATTTAAACTTGTTACACTTTCACTTATCCTTATAGAACAAAAAATATTAAATTTTATCTTTTTATTTTTCTATATTGGCTGAACTTCAGCAGATTGTTGCCAATTTTGGAGTTTTTATTTGCTATTCTTTTTTGAAAATTAATCCCCATTTTTTCAATTCAGTTTTCAAAAAAATGGCAATTTACACCAGCATTATTGTTGCAAATGATGAATGATTTGGTCTTCAGTAAAATCTTTACATGATTTTTTTTTTGCCATGTGTTTTGGACTGATCATCCTCATTCCCTTTTTGAGACATACAGTTAGATGATAGTAGCAATCTAAAAACCTACAAAATGTAAACCAAAAAATATGAATTAAATTTGAAATTAGTATACTTAGGACTGTTTTAGTTTTAACACTATTATCTTCACACACATATTCACCATTTTATAAGTCAAAAAATATTAATTTCAAAATAGTTAACAATAAATTTGCAAAAATGAATGTGACAGGTCAAAGCTGTTTTATTTTATTTTACTTATATGAATTTTCATTTGTCGATGGTAACTACTACTAAAATTTCAAATAGAACTCCTTGCTTGTTCTAGAAAATAGATTGTTTTCTTTTTACCATTTTCCACTGAATCTGAAATTTTTTTACCAAAAGGGATTGAACTCACAATTAATATACCACCATTAAATTCAGAAAGCATCAATTTAATCCTCCAGACTATTGTCCTATGTGATAATCATGAAGCTAATACTTGGAGTCTTAGAAACAATGTTTTTGTTCTTATGTATTTTGTATATTTGGGGAAGATATGGTATAGTTATATAGTGACATTCTAATGACTAAAGCTAGTGGGTCTCTGTAGCCTAATTAATAAAGCAGCATTTATGCAAAGACATATTCGTTGAATATGCCTTTAATTGGGACACAACTTCTGGATCTGGCCATATTTAAATTTGGAATTAAAAAATGGCTTTTTTGAGTACAGGAATATCTCAATATATATTGTTAAGATCCTTTTTTTTGTTTTTTTTACACTTGCTTTGCTTTTTAGATATATCCCTTATATTTTTTTTCAAATGGTACATCTCTATCTATAAAAGGCAGGATATGTATGTGTGTGTGTGTGTGTGTGTGTGTGTGTATGTATAATGAATGCACAGCCGCAATTTTTGAAGCACCAAAATTTACATGCACATGCTCCAAGTTAGTGGAAGGCCAAGACCGACTTTGCATTTCCTAACTCCCATCGATAGTGGAAATAATCAATTTTTTTTCATGCTTCTACGGCAGTTTTCATGTAGTTTGTGGCCATTTTTTACTGGCCAGAGTGAGAGCCTATAGCTGGCTGCCAGTTTGAGGCAGGAAGATTCTATTGGCTGACGTGAGACGAATGTTAACTAGAATGCTAGCATGCAAAAAAAAATTCGATAGCTGCATTCGTCACAAGTGGGAAAAATTTAAATCTGCATGGCACTTTACTCCAATTGGCTCATTGCTTGCTTAAACTCAACGTTGATTCTGATTCCGCAGAACTGGGTTGGGTGTGAAAAGTATTTGTTGTTAACATTCTTTTTTCATTCAGTTTTTCCAGTTATGAGTCCTTTTTTTAAAGCTGATTGTTTTGTGTTCATTTTGTTTAGTTCTTTTTTTGTAACAGATTTAATGTTTAGTATAGAGCTTAGAAAAAATTCGCAGTATGAGATAGGCAAGTAGTAAGGCATGTAGCAATATCAGCACGGCAAAGGGCACTCCTTTAAAGGCAAGGAAGGGTAAAAATATTTTAAGTCAAGTGATAGCGATTGCTGTATGAGTCATACGATTTTTGAATCAAGCACAGGCAACGCCGGGCCATGCTGCTAGTGTGTGTATATATGTAGCAGTTTTCCATATGTCTTAGTAATATAAAACTCTCTTTGAAAACAAAGCATGTTTTTCATTCTTTTCCCTTTAAGCCATTCTATTGTGTCCTTCAAATATTGGTGTTATTATATCATGGATATAATATTGCCCATGATGGGGGAAGCATAAATGGGAGAATAAATCTTTCTTCCAAGTGTTCCCATTACAATAGATTGTCTTAGTTGTTGCAATAAAAACAATGGAAATAAAATGATAGAAATACTACTTAAAAATTAATAATGCTTGATAATGCTTTATAATAGATTGTTTTAGATGTTGCATTAACAAGCAAGTGAAATTATGATGAAGGCAATAACAGTTGAAACCTCACAGAAACTTATAATACTTCATTTAATATTAAAATACGAATGACATTCTGAAAATTAAATTTTGAATTAAAATAAATATCAGTTCAAAAATTAGCAATGATGTACATACACATTGTACGATGTATCTTGTTTCCAAAGAGCAGATAGGAAGATTCCAGCAAAACATTGCAATTAAAAGCATTTCAAATTTGTCTCTTTTTTTATACAGCACACATAAGCTGCATCATGAAATAACATTCTATGATATCTAATAAAATAAATCATGTTATTTATAGTTTAAATAGTTTTGTTTTTAATACTTTATTAATTTTAATATCATTTTAATAGTTTAATATTTTAAGTTTTAATAGTTTATTAATTTTAATAATAGTTTAATACTTTAGATTTTAATAGTTTATTAATTTTAATAATACTTTTAATAGTTTAGGTTTTAATAGTTTTCTTAATTTTAATATCATGTTAATAGTTTATGTTTAAAATCTTAGTTTTAGTGTTTCTGTGAAAAAGAATTATTATTCATTCTTAAGAAAATATTCTGACAGGATAAATTCTTTAGTTCCACCAGTTCAGATCTTTACATCTAAGGCTCATCATGCCATATATATATATATATATATATATATATATATATAGGGTCGAATTATCCTCATTCCCTTTGTATTCTATTGTTAAGGAGGAAGTTCTATTTGTCCAACTTCACAAAAAAAAACAGACGTTGTTGAAATGCTTCAATATCAATGCAATTTTAAAATCCTTTAAATACAAGATAAAAATTGATCTACATTATTAACCTCTAAATTGTTTTGGTTTTATTTTTTTACTGATGATTATAAAAACAAAAACAAAAGAAATTTTCAAAGACAAAAATAAAAATTTTTTTGATTTTTAAAATTAATTATTTGATATCATTATTTGAAGTCTTTATTGGCTTATTGCCACAGAAATGCCAGTTCCTGTACAATCACTGAAGTTAAGTCTGATCAGTACCTAGGTGGAAAGATTGTTAAATAGAATATAAAGTGCTGTAATCTTGGATTTTTAAAATTAGTGTGATGAATAATTACTCAAAATGAAGAAATTTTTATTTTATGAGTTTGAATTTCAGTTAAAATTTTTTATCCATTCATTTATCCACAGATACTCTTGGGAAAATTAGAAAATTTTTATATACTATGGAAAATTGTTTAGAAATTATTGATAACAATATAAATGAAAGATAAATTTATATTTTGAATTCGGTCATATATGATGAAACACTGGTTCCAAAATCATCACCAATCTTAAGCAAAATCAAGCTTATAAAATCCCTCAATTTTGACCATAAGGAATACCAAGTTTTGTAAATTTCGATGTGCATATGAATTTTATTGATACAAAAAATATCTGATCATTGAAGTTAAGCAACATTGAACCTGGTCAGTACCTAGGTGGGTGACTGCTTGCTAATACCAAGTGCTGTAATCTTGGATGTGCAGGTGGTATAATGGATAATGGCTCAGAATTCAATTCCAGTTGGGTTTGTTATATTCACTTACATGTAAATAACCATGAGAAAGGCATGAATCCACCATTTCTCCCACAGCTATGGGTTAATTAGTAAGACTTGTATCACTAAATCATTATTATCTCCCATAAAAAATATTCTTACAATTTAAAAATATTTTCTGGCTTTAAATAAGCCACAAAGTGTTGATAAGCCATAAAAAAATGAATCAATCAATCAAGTCTTAATTCTTATAATGTCTCAGTAGTGGAAAAGTTAAAACAAAAGAATAGCATTCTGAAAAGTTGCAGTGAACAGAAATTGAATTTTGAATTAAAACAAATATCAGATAAAAAAATTAGCAATGATTAACAATATTTCATCATAGAAATAAACAACAAAAGGCTTATGCATTGTTTTTTTTTCTTTAATTAATACATTGCATATCATGTTGTGGCCAGTTTCTGTTTTGTCTCAACTTTTCCAATCAGACATAAAACAATGCAAGTATTATTAGCATATGACTGGGTTAATAAAGTTCATAAATTGTTATCTGATGTAGTTTTGGCAGATCAAGACGTGAAAGAAGATAAAGAAATGACGGCTTTGTTCAATTAAAGACAAGTTGTTGGTTTGAGACTATCCAAAACCAGAAAATACCAAAATTATTTACCATCAAGAAAACCTTCTGATTCAGGTTCAGTGCAATGATGAAAAGACAAAGAATATGTGGGGGAACAGAGATGAAAATTGGAAAAATTAAATTCTTTTTTAAACTAGTTTAGATGATTGCATTCATGTCTCTTTCATAGGTTTTCTTCAATGATGAAAATTGCCATGAAATCTTTTTTAGATTGATTTCTCAAAGACTTTATTACAGTTTCAAAAAATTCAGAGTTTGTCCTGGTAACCATTTAATGCTAGAAGGTCCTGAATCCCAGCTTTATTTAATCCATAACTGAGGTGAGGGAAAGAAAAATTTGTCCTTTTTTCAGGGGATTAGGGTGAATAACACAAGTAAGATTCCGAAATTCAACTTCTCTTATATTATTCCCATGACAAACAGAACTTATATTGTATTCCTTGGAACAGTTTATTCTTGAAAATTCTATTATAGTTTTCTTGATATAGTTAATAAACTTGACAGCTTTTCATTATTCCATATGTTGGCGAGTATATTGTTTTTTCTTACTAATATTTCAATTAGTATTACTATCATGAATTTGGGGATATTGTAAAATATTATCAGTGTAAAAAGCTGAATTGGTCAGTCTGTTGTGTTCACTTCACTCTAATGCCCTTGGGAAAGGCACAAATTCATCTCCTCTCCCTGCAATCAGTTATGGGTTAAATAGCAGGGTAGACTGAGCTCTCTAGCATTAAGTGGTTACCAGGACAACTCTGAATTCTAAAACTTTAGTGAAGGCAATGAGAAATCAATCTACTATTTTCCCTAAGATTTCATAGCAATTCACAGACATTGAAGAAAAGGAAACTGTGGAGAGACATGACTGCTTTCATCTATGTTAGTTTTAAAAAAGAAAATCTGCTTTTAGTCATTTTCACCTCTGTTTCCCCATATATTCTTTGTCTTTTCATCATTGTACTGAACCTGAACCAGCAGGTGATTGATGATAAATAATATATTATATTATCCATATGACAAACAGAACTTATATTGCATTACCTGGAAATATCTATTATAGCTTTCAGTTCATAAACTTGACAGCTTTTCATTATTCAATAATTTGGTGAGGACTTTCATTTTTCTTACTAATATTTCAATTAGTATTACTCCCATGGATTTGGCGATATTGTAAATAAGAAAAGTAATTTGATTTTAAACATGTGTTTCATAAAGTATTGTATTCAGTGGCATATAAGACATCCTCCATTTACATTTAATATTAGAGTATTATGGAATTAGACTCAGTACAAGTACTAGTAGTCACGGTGCCTGGATAAACATTAACCTCAAATTTGTCTAAGATCCATGAGATATTCTAGCCATTTTGGGAGTAGAAATATGATATGAGGGTGAGTCAAAAAATAATGCAGTTTGTTTTATTATATAAGAAATAAGGAACGCAATAAAACATATCATAAAACAAAATACAGCTATACATCATAGGTTTATATCCCTACTTCTCAATATCTTTTTCAATGGCAATGTTCTATCTATAAATAAGGACATGTATCCCAGCTTAGTAAAACTCAGCTGGCTGCTGATGTAGCTAATTCTCTACAACAGTTTTCATTTCTTCATCAACACCATAAGGTGATAGCTACTTAGTGATGTTGCTCCATACAGTGATGAAAGTAGCAGTCATTTTCAGTTTGTTTACAGCAGCCTCCATGTGGGGTTGATTTCTTTTGGCCTGGACCAAGGGGTTCAGGCTGAGGCTAAATCTGCCTCCCTCAGTGGCTTACAAATACATGGCACTATTTCCCTTTGGGAACATGTTTTTCCCAGATATAGAAAGAAACTCCAGCTTGCAGACCTAAAGTTGGAACAATCTAAGATTCACTGTTTTCCATTCATGGAATATGTCCCCCCCCCGGGGAAATAGATGAATTCAACCCATTTGAATTCTAAACATGGCTTCTCCAGACACAGGAGTATCTCCATATTATATGTAAGACCCTTTATTTTGTCTCTCCTTACATTCTGCTTTGGCCTGTATTCTCTGCATGGGACATTTATTTATATATATATATATATATATATATATATATATATATATATATATATATTAGTTTTTGTGTATGTCTTAGTAATACAAATCGCAGATATGGTAATGCCTATAACGGAAATATAAATGGAAGAGTAAATCATTCTTTCATACCTCTCTCCTGTTAGGGAGGGATGTGTAAACAGTTCATCCTATGCAATGCCTGTACCCCTATTAATAATATGTTAAGTACCAAGACTAGATATCTACAGGATCTGGGCAGCCTTCTGGATACTTCAAGTATTTTCCTACCATTCAGGCAGAAGAAAAAAGGTTATTATATGTTACCAAATACTATATCTTTGCCATATGGATATTATAAGAAAAGTCATTTAATTTAAAAAGGTTCTTTTCCTGTCATAAAAGATATGAAATATATAAGTCATTTTTCTAGCAAAAGAGGAATGAATGCATAGAATTTCAAATTAGGTGTGCTTTCTTGAATTTGAGATTTTTTGTAAATGAGCAGGAACCTGAACCTCAAGTTTTCCAAGTTGTCAATTAATAGCCACAGAGACAGAATGAATTCTTTAAATGCAAAGAGAAAAATGTCAAGCTATTGCAATTGTTTTCACAAATGTTAACTGAAGCAAGAACTGAGATGTCTACATTGTTCTGAATTCTGGTGGACTCAAAGTTGCTAAACCAGATATAGACAGTTCAAGGAGGAATCTTGTGTTGACACAGGAGTTTGTAGAAGATAAAGTGGACAGCTGTTGCGTCAAGAATGAAGAGAAAAACCTTATAAAGAAGAACCAATAAAGGAGGCTTTATTTGCTTCACAATGGTGAACTTGGACTCATTTATGTTTGATTTTTATTACTTTGGTTCTTTATTGTTTTTTTTTTTAATTTTTCTTTGTCTTTCAGTATTTTCTGTTTTTTATGAGTTTTTATTTATTTTAGTTTTTGAACATTATTTTTTGTAAATTTTTTATCATTTTTAGGGGTTTTATTGTTTTTGTTTTTATTTATTGTTTTCATTGATTTTTCTTTTTTTCATTAATTTTATTATTTGTTTTGTTTTTGTTAATTATTTGTAGTTTTTTTTATTTATTTTTTTTGTTGCTTTTAATGTTTTTAATATCATTTTTTAGTTTTTTTATAATTTTAATTGATTTATTGTTTTTCCTTTCTGGCATTTTTACTGTTTTCAGTTTTTATCATTTTTGCAATGTTTTTATTGTTTTTAGTATTTTTCATTTTTTTTTTGTTTTTAGTGCCGTTATTTTTAATTAGTTTTCATTGTTCTTTATTGTTTTTAATTGTTGGTGATGATTTTTGTTTTTAATTGTTTTTAGTGTTCTTTTATTTTTTATTGTTTTTAAATGTTTTACTTATATTCCTTGTTCTTCTTATTCCTTGTTTCTTTGTGGTCTTTTTAAATTTTAGAATTTAACCATAAGATATTTTTATTTTTTCTAATTCTTAATGCTTTTGTTAGTATTAGTAATACTGTCATAGCAATTGAAATGCAGTAAACTTGGAGAGAGAAGAAAAGAGGTTGTAAGAGAGGGAAGAGAAATTGGAAGAAAAGGAGAGGTAAGAGGAGTAATATAGTAAGGGTACAAAAGGAGGAGTTTGAGGAAGAGAAGAACTAGAGGAGGGAAGAAAAAAAGGAGAAAAGACAAGAGGAGGAGGAGAATAAGAAGATGACAGACATCAAAATAGATAGCTACAAAAAGAAAAATCACACAGTAAATTTGAGAATCTGTTGCTCTCTCTATTGTTGCTTTTATGCAAATATCCTTGGAAAAAAAAAGAAAAGGTTTGAATTTCCTCACCACTTTACATCCTCTCCTTACCGAACATCTCATTGTAATCTTTACATTCGTATACAAGACATGAATCATAGTTTTGTATGCATGCATGAGCAATCCATACTCGACATAGATATTTGTGCATCTGGCTTCAATAAATATTATCAATGGCAACATTCATCAAAATATCATATTATATTTTCTGTTTCTTTTCTTCCTTTCAGTGTTTCTTTCACAGTTAGCCTTTTCCTGCACTTTTCTTCTTTTTTTTACAAATTCACCCCAAGCAAGGCAATAAAGTCACTAAGACACAAGGACTTACTGAGTGTGAAAGAATATAAGAAAAAGCAAGAACACTGTTAAAGAGGGAGGACAATAAAAGAAAAGGAATTAAGAAAATATAATTTTCTCCTTGAAATTATCAACCTTGGGGATGCGTGCAAGAATGAGATTCAGAAAGGAAATACAGCCTTAAATCTTCCGCAGTAGTCTTGCAGAGCCTAGCAATGCTTCATGTTTTATCGTTTTTGTCACTTCTCTGGCAAAGCCATGAGAACACAAGGTGTTACTGAGTGTGAGACAATATGAGAAAAAAAAGCATTATTAAGGAGAGAAAAAATAAAAGAACAATAATTAAGAATATAAAAAGTAATGATTGACGTTGCATTTAATTTTTGTTGGCTGGAAAGAAAGAGAATTCCACAAGCAAGATGTGCAAGAGAAAAAAAACTGCTAGCATAGAACTTAGTTACATCTAGCAGTTTCAACTGTCAAATAATGAGACCTAACTGCCAATCTAGTCAGTTTGAAAGTTAAGTGTCATATACGATACCATTTAATGCTCATGACAAGCATGTATGTCTTGATACCTTAACTTCCAGGAGCAAAAAGAGAAAGATTGACTTTCCTACTTAAATCATGTGAGTCTTGTCAGTTCATGTGACTGGTTTCAATTCTCGTGAATATTTATAATTATTTTTCATTTTTATTTTTATTTGGTCAAGGGGAGAAAATATTTTGTCTTTCACTACAATTCAATGCCTGGATGAATGGTAGATTTATAAATGTGTAAGACAGATTCTCATGAGAAAAATTGTCTAGTATGATCCAACTTCTCTAGTAGCAAATCTAGCAATTTTCCAATTTAGTGCAATGATTAGCTCAAATGTTGGTGAACTGAAAAGTCTCTGGTTCAAACTGAGGTCAGAGAAAACTTTTCTTATTAGTTAGCAACAAAGGAGTTTTAAGAATAAGAGGAATTAAAAGAAAACTGATACTAAAATAAAGAAACAAGGAGTAGACATTTATGAAACAAATAAGGAGGAAAGAGGGTTCAGAGAATCTAACACTCAGAGCATATATTGAAGACAAGAGAAACAGGGGAATCATCAAGAAATCTACCAAAAGATTTTGTATGTATGGATGGCAGAATAAGGAAATGGAGGGATTTTAAAGAATCAAAACTTGCTTAGAGCAGCAAAAAGTGGGAATTTGTGAAGACATGACCTCCCAGTGCATGATAGAAAAAGAAGACACCATTGAAGATTAGAGAAGCAGAAAGAAAATAGGAAATAACCTACTTGATGAATTTGAGTGAATATGTGGCAGAACAAGATAAAGAAGGATGGTAAGTGGTCAAAAGTTAGTTAATGCAATAAAAGAAAAGAAGTTGTGGAAAACCATGACCGTACTAAAAAGGCATGGTGTATAAAAAAAAACTTTTGATCTATTTCTGAAGCATGAAGAAACAGTGCAATATATTTTTTTTAATTATTTCACCCCAAACACAGTGGGAATGCCATTAGTACACAGGGGTTATGTTATATCGTGGATAATAAGATATAATCAATCAGGTAATCCCAAGTAGAAAGATTACACTAACACTGGAATTAGGTAAAACGATAACAAGGTTTTATTTGTATGGAAAGTACAATGAGTAAGTGTTCGTAAATATAACAATCAGTAAAATATAACAATCAGTAAAATGAGAGATACGTCACGGAGATTTTTTCGTCCTTCATATTTCTTTTTACAATAGCTCAGAGGGCCTTTTATTCTCCCAATCATGAGATATTCTAGACTGACCAGAAACAGCAAATAACATGTTAGGTTGTTCTACTATAACAGTTTACAGACAGTGACAGTGCAGAAGACAGAGAATAAGGAGGACTAAGGAAAGGACAAAAGATGGCAATTGATGTATTTTTGAAGGTTGTAGTTATTAGGAAAGCAAGGAAATAGAAGGAAGTTCCACAGGTAGGAAGTGTGAGAAAAGAAACTGGCAGAGTAGAAGTGGGTTTGCATAAAAGCTAAATTTTTCAACATTTAAAAATGGATGGGACTTAGGTGTCAATCTAGCAGCATGCTTAAATTCATTTAAGTGGATAGATGGTAGAATATGGAAAAACATGGATGCTAAGTGGTCAAAAGCTGATTAAAGCAACAAAAGAAATGAAGTTGTGGAGAGCTGCCTTGAAAGGAAATAACATAAAAGAAGAATACTATTGAATAATGTTGGAGGAAGTGAAAATAAGAAGATGATAAGCGAAAATATTATTTATTGTGAAGATACTTAGAATAACAAAAAAGACAGTTGAAATTTCTTGGGCACATAATGAAGAAAGATTGAAGCCATTCGACATGGTTAGCAAGCTGATCTTGCTAGATCAATTATAACTGAGTAGTGAGTTTGATTTTCATTGGGTGCTCCATACTTTTGGCTTTGTGCCACGTCTAGGCTATGCTCAGAAAATTCATTTTAGGGCACCTCAACATGGTGTAATGGTTAGCAAAGTTGTCTTGCTAGAACAATTATGACTAGAGAGTGAGTTTGATCCTTACTGGGTACCCCTTACTTCCGGCCTTTTGCTACATCTATGTTACACTTAGAAAATCACCATAATGAGGAAAAGATTGATTAACTGATTGATTGGTTATTTTATTGGCACATCAACCACACTATGGGTCATTAATGCTTAAATGGTATTAGTATCTTATTTTGTTTTTTTTTGGTCTATATATTTGTTTTGTCTGATAGATCCCATTTTTATGACTCCTGGTAGGTTATTGTTTTGGCTTGGTATATATTTAAATTCTGGTATTGAGTCTAATGTCTTTTAGGAAATTCAGTATATTATCTCATTTATTATTTTTGAATAAGTCCTTTATTTATTCTGTTATTTCCTTGATTGTACTTCTTTCAGATTGGGTTGACATTGCTATAGTTTACAAGTTTATGTTTCCTTACATATGGTTCCTGACATGTTGTGCCCATTGGGGGTTCTTCATTTTTAAGCAGGTACAAGTGGGTGATACAAGTATGTCTAGTGTGTAATCTGGTTAAGGTTACCTCGTCCTTTCTTATTTTTTGGTCACTTGGGAGCCGTTTTCCAATGACAAAAGAGTTTTAGAAAATTTGAAATACATGACATACAGAATGCAAGAGGAACTGGAGAAAGCAGCACGTAAACCCTCTAACGAGCTTGTGTAAATTGGTTGGCAGATCACGGATTAGGTGAGATAGCAAATAAGCAAACTTATAGCAAAGAGCTACAGAGGAGAGGAAATTGGGGAGAGCAATGGGTGCCCACATTCTGAAGATACACGACACATAGAAGAAATTGACTTTTAATTATGCTTATATAAAGTGTGATTAAAAGTCAATATTATATAAAGTGAGGAGGCACAGTGGATTAATGGATAGCTGCTCAGTGTGAGGAATTGGAGAGCCGAGTTTGAATTCCAGTTAAATCCATTACATTCACTTACATGCTAATACACTTGGGAAAGGTATGAATCCTCTTCTTCTCCACCCCCCAGCTATGGATAAGATAGAACAGACCAGGTTTTATAGCGTTGGATTGTAACTGGTCTACCGCAGAAAGAAATGGCAACCTACTGTGGGAAAAAATCAAAAGGTATATGATCGCCCAAGTATGTATCATGCATGGCACATTACTGACTGACTATATAAATTGGATTTATTTTTTCGTGCAATTTTAATTCATCATCATAAATGTCTTGAAAATTTAGCAGAGATTTCAAATTCTTTTCTTTCTCTCTCTTTTTCCAAAGTTATTTTTTTCACTTTTTTTTTTATGCCCTGACATAAGAATTATGTAGGTATCAACTACATTCTATCTTCATTCTTTTTCTTACATCTTCTTTACTTCTTTCATTCCCACCCTGTAATATGTTCTCTGAGATATGTGGGTAGTACAATGGTCATTGGTACAAAAAATGGAATCGGCAGGCTGAGTTCAATCCTTGCTTGGTCTGTTGGGTTGAGTTTCACATATTTACACTTTTGAAAGGCATGAATGCATCTGTTCTCTAAAAAGCTATGGATTAACTAGTAGAGTAGACTAGATTCTCTAGCTTTGGGTGGTAACCTGACTAGGAGGATAACTTTGAATTCAAAATCATGAAGAAGTCAATAACAAACCACACCACTCTCTTTCCCAAGAAGTCATAGAAATTCACAATTCATAAAGAAATGTGTGGAAAGTAATGATCTTTTAATTTCTGAACGGACATTGTAGCTTAAAAAAAAAACAAAAAAGTGTTCTTTTCCAATGACATTCTCTTTTAAATGTTTTTACTCCTTAAAAAGTCTCCTGAAATATTTCCTCCTCAACTTGTTCGTTCATATCTCTTAAATCCCCCCTCCCCCAGCACACACACTTTTCATTTTCCTCTGTATCTTTTTCTACCTCATCCACCCATTTCTTTTTATTCTCCAATCACAGCAAAAAAATCAATAAAAATAATCAATAAAATCATTACATGATAGTATTCTGGAAAAGTCCTCTGAAAACTGCCACTCAAGACTTGGGAATTTCTTGTAGAAAGTTTCATCATATGGATTCTTACTCTCCAAAAATAATGTTCTCCCATAAGATGTATTTTTTTTGTTGGTTTAGGGAACTTGTTTCTCAACAAGCGATGTTAGGAAGATATGCTGAGATTGAATATTGATATTTTGTACCTAATTTTAATTCATTTATATACTTGTAAAATCGATGGTACTCAATATAAACAAATAATAACCAGTCCAATGCATAATTTAGTTGTGTGCTGATGCAAACAAAAATACTTTGTGCACTCAGTAATTAGTGTAACGATACAGTCAGAAATATTTTGTGTACCAAGCAATCAGAAGTACTTTATGTACCTATTAATCTGTGTACACAAGCAATCAAGAATACTTTGTGTACTCATTTACTTGTGTACCCAAGCAATCAGAAGTAATTTGTGTGCAGATTTCTATCTGTGTATCCAAGCAATCAGAAATACTTTGTATATCAAATTATCTGTGTACCCAAGCAATCAGGAGCAAGCACACAGAAATATTGTATACCCAAGCAATTGGAAATACTTGGTGTACTTTGTACCTCATGTTGACAGAATGTGACACAAAGTCACTTTAATGTAGTACAGTTTACTTTGGTATACTAATTACTGGGTACACCAATCCAACTGTGTGTTTAAGCAATGATTTGATTGCTCAAATTATAATATTGCCTTAAATAGGATAGATGTCAACATCTTAATACTAAAATTGACTTTCCTAGACACCATAGTTAGGGACTCAGTGTTGGACATTGGGGATCTGGGGACAGCAATACAGGACCAATCAGTGTGGAAAGGGATTGTCGATGAAGATTTGATCAACCATAGTGAGGTCAGAGGATGATGATGAATACTAAAAAAAATGGCTGGGAATATCTGAGGAACCTTTTGCCCAACCCTTTGTTCAAGAAAATCATTTTATAATTATTATTAATTTGTTTTATAACAAAAATGATGAAAAAATTATATATGGGACAAAATGAGAGAACAAAACTAAAAAATCCTAAAAATCAAAGTTGGTAAATCAATTTAATCTGTAAAGATAAAAACAAATAAAATTGATGAAAAAAATCTGAAAAAAGGCACCAGTAAAATATCAGGAAAGAGGAAAAAAAATTAATGTTCTTCCAAAAGAAGAATGGAACAAATAAAGCTATCCTTCTGTCAACAAAGACCTTGCTTTCTTAACTTGATAATGATAACCTCAACAATCTTGATGTTATAAAATAAAATACGACATATCTCGGCTGATTTACAGGCAAATAAACTAACATACTCAAGAACGAGAGCTGGATGTGAATGGGACAAAGCCCCGTCACAAAATGACCTGTATCTTCATTTACAAATGTTCCCGACGTACGAGTTCCGGTCGAAAAATAAAATAATATTTAAAGTGTTCTATTTTTCGTCCAATAAAAATGCTTCCCTCCTAATTATACTCGCTTCGTTTTTTGAGCCTGTTAAGGCATAAAAAAACGCCATAAAAGGGGTCACACAGAAGTACAACAGGCAGTCAACAGGTGGCCAGGGAAGAGACCTGTCACGGTCAGGCCGAGCAGTCAGCAGCTGTCAGCAAGGGAGCACCAGCGTCAACATGTGTGAACTACTATGAGAGATAGACCTAGATCCGAAGCCGGCTTATGAACTATACCACAAAGTAGCTGTCCCAAAGCCTCATTTTCCTGTTGAAATAAATCACGTAAATCTATTTCTGCTGTTGTCGAATTTCTTTCTTGCAACCATACACTTGTCTATAACATTGAGTAAATGTTGAGATTGTATTCTAAGTACAATCTGAGACCTGTTTTCTTGGTATTGGCCAGAACAAGCAGGATTTTGAATCAAGTACTGGCCAATTGCAAAAAAACCTATGCTGACTGTGTTACTTGTGTCGAACCATGCAACTCAGCCCATCTCATTCAGGTTGGAACATGGTGGTTAATTATTGTAACCAAGTGTAAGCAGGCTCATTCCACACAATCAGTATCACAATGGCATTTAAATAATAAACAACAGAACTATTAGAGAAACGGTCAACCTTATCGTTCTGAAAAAAAAAAAAAGAAGAAAAACACTTCTGCTTGAAAAAACAACCTACAATTTAGTAGTACAGTAAGACACAAAAATGTTGGAAACGATCTGGTCAACCAATGGTTGATCATTTTTTTCAGTCCAAGGTAATTTCAGGTAAGAAGGACACTTGTCAGGACCATGCATAGGAGGAGATTTAAATTTTGAAATTTCATATGAAAAACCCATGTAAGAACATCCTCATGATATCCAGGAGGATATGTTTTGCCTTGCATAACTCCTCCTCCTACAATGTTGCAGGGGATCAAATCATTAATCTTTCTACATTTTGTTAAAAAAGATTTCCAGTCTGTATACAAGCCAGGAAATGATGGTTTATGACAAATACTTGTAAGAAAATCTTTTGAACAAGCATAAAACAAACCAAACTTAAAACATAAGCAGTATTTTGCCTAAATTATTTTAAAAGGA
The DNA here is from genome assembly GCA_903632075.3 of Acanthosepion pharaonis. Lineage (NCBI taxonomy): Eukaryota > Metazoa > Mollusca > Cephalopoda > Sepiida > Sepiidae > Acanthosepion > Acanthosepion pharaonis. The sequence continues at coordinate 174,823 of CAHIKZ030002266.1, forward strand.
TATTTTAATAAATATTTCTGTTTTATTTATTATTAAATAAATTTTTTTAAAAATTGCCATATAAAATGTTCCTGCTGATAGTTTTTTAAATTCATTATGTTATATCTGCCTGGTTAAAATTCACTCAAGATAGAAAATTTACAAAGTTCATCATAATAAGCATTGTAGCAATCTGCTCTTTTACAAATTTGTTGAAGAGCTCAAATTTTTTTTTTTTTTTTATGGTAATGATAATATTATCTGTTTCCTTATAAGGACATATTTGACATTTATTGACCAAGCATCTAAAACTGCTGTCAGTTGAAATTCTTAAAATATTTCCCTTAAAACAATTTTTCATGAAAATAGGTTTCCCATGTTCAGTAGCAATTATTACTCTTTCTGGTATTTAGGGAAGTTTCCTTCCTAAACTTTTATTTCAAGTTATGTGGAATATCAACATCTTGATTGTGTCATTGTTTTCTCCTTGAGTTACATGTGCTATCCATTTTAGTTGTTGCTGCTGTTGAAAGTCCTTAAGTGATTTGGTTTCTTTTATCTGGTATAGATCTTTGTTTGTGATTTTGTAGCACTAGTCCACAATGTTTGAATAAAGATGATTTTTGTGAAGATCCACAGACTTCATTCATTCAGGAAGCAGCTTCATACAGCTGACAGTTTAAATATGTCTGAATGTGTTTGGTGTCATGCATGGCATCAATATGAAAATCGCAATCTGATGAGGCTCTTTAAGAACATCACTCAAGTTTTCAGGCTAATATTTTGGTTTTGTAGTAATTTGGGTTCAGTTTCTTTATCACCTATACTAAATTTATTATAACTGATCTATTCTATTTGAAGTTTTTATTATTTACTAGATCTACATCCTAAATTGTTATAATGGTAGGTGCCGTCACTGCTTTCAGTTCAATTGTAGATCAAAGTTTTTTGGAAAGGTTTATCTTGCAATACTTGATGGTGATTTTCTGTTCAAGATCATTCTTGTCCCACCTATGAATACCTTGGTCACCAGTAAAGTCCCCTCGTCATCATCAGTATATTGGCTTCCAGAGGGAAAGCAGGGTCATTGTCTTCTCTTGGTAGATTTGTTTGGGATATGGTATAGAATGCTTAAATGATCACTACCCATGTTTGGGATATGGTATAGAATGCTTAAATGATCACTACCCATGTTTGGGATATGGTATAGAATGCTGAAATGATCAGTACCCATGTTTGGGATATGGTATAGAAATGAAATGATTTACCCATGTTTGGGATATGGTATAGAATACTTAAATTGATCCCATGTTTGGGATATAGAATGCTTAAATGATCACTACCCATGTTTTGGATATGGTATAGAATGCTGAAATGATTACCCATGTTTGGGATATGGTATAGAATGCTGAAATGATCAAGTAAATGTTTGGGATATGGTATAGAATGCTGAAATGATCAGTACTCATGTTTGGGATATGGTATAGAATGCTTAAATGATCACTACCCATGTTTGGGATATGGTATAGAATGCTTAAATGATCACTACCCATCTTTTCACATCTATGCTTGTCAATGTGCAGGACTTAATCTAGGAAAAGATTAAATAGTATTTGTTAAAATCATGATGAGATTTGAAATATTTGAGTATTGGCGTTCTTCCAGACATATAAGATTTTGTGAACCAATAAATTTCCTCTATTAGACTGATACATTCAGTGGATTCAGAACTTGCAAGGCAGTTTCTAATGAATGAGAAGAGGAGATTTCTATTAATGTGGCAATATGCTGCTTTATATATATATATATATATATATATATATATATATAATTTACTGGAGTTATTTGATGACATTTATATCATCATTACATCCCTTACCAGAATGAAAACCAAACTGGATTGTGAGGAGTTGACTTTCATAAAATGACAAGAACATAGTTAATATAATGTTCATTAATACTTTCACTGGATCCATTTGAGATACCTCTGTATGTATGTGGGTCTTGAAGGCTGCCTTTTTCTTTACATAGTGCATTAATGCACGATCATTGTAATAGAATTATTTGAGACAATACATATTGCTTATCAGTAAGCTTTAATAAACTTTGCATATCAGCAGAGTTCTCTTGAATATATGTGTTCAGGACAGGGGGAGACGGATTATGCCACAATCAACCCCAGTTTTAGGACGCGTTTCATAATTCCAAAAAATTCCTTCATAAAATTTAGAAATATGTCAGTATTATTGGTTTAATGAGATTTTCTTAAAATTGTATCAAATTATTTAAATTGTAAGTTTGTGGAATTATTATTATTATTATTTCCTTTGATTTCGATGTGCACTCGTTTCCTTTCAAGGTCAGAGACAACATCATGACATTTTCACTGAAAATTTTTATAAAAAGAAATGAAAATAATAAATAAAACAAACTAAGAGCACACACATTTTAAAGCCCTTCATAAGATGTGAGCTGTACTTGTAGGAACAATTTTTTTGTATTTATTTAAAGCATGGCCTACCACAGTTCCCTTCAATAAGTCTATCAGAATTATTTCTAATCAAACCAAAGGTTCCAACCGCAAGTGGAATTACCAATGTCCATGTGCCACATTTTTGAGTTTTCCACTTGAAGATCCTTGTGTCTTGAGAGATTTTTGAAGGTTTTTAAAGATCCATTACAGTCTTATTGCCATGCCAATAAGTAAGCACATTTTGTTTTGTGCCATTTGATCAGGATGTCCTGGCAATTAGTTCTGATTTATTATCATTATTAATATAAACAATAGAAAATTATTCAAATGTTTCTCTCATGGCCAGATCTATGTAGCTATGCCTGGAGTAGGGAATTTATAAGGACTTAGCATAACAATGAAAGGACTTTAGAAAACAGATTTAGTATAATGATGAGGAGAACTTTAGAAAATAGATGTCTTACTGAAAATGTTGTTTATATAGACATTTTTGAGAAGTAAGAGAACTTTTCCCTCTTTGTTGGACAGGCATTTGGCTAATCTAACAATGTTGCAGTTTCTTTGGATTTTGTCAAGAATCTCTAGATATAAAGCTGAAGCACCAAACTAAATGTGGCAGCAATATATATATATATATATATATATATATATATATATATATATATATATATATTTTTTAATTTCTAGTACACTTGTTTTCATCTATTATCAATAGCAATTTTGCTTTTCTTTATGAGGCCCATATCATTTTGTCTAAAGTTTTTTTTTGTCTTTTGAAATCGTGGCAGCAGTTTTTCTTCTTTCCTAACTTTTTAAAAAAAATTTATGCTGAAACATTTACTTTTTTTTTCCATTGACTGAAGCAAAGATGCCAGGTCAAGACTAAAAATATTGCAGATTCTCCTTTGAATCTTGTGAAGTATCTCTAGATATAGAGCAGAAGCATAAGATCTGATGTGGCAGCAATATTTGATACACAGATGTCATCCTATATAAATATGCAAGTTACTACCAGATTTGTTGCTTGAGCACAAAAGATGAAAATTAACAAAATCATTTGAAAGCAAACACAGAAACATCATGAAGACCAGTGAAAAGAGCATAAGTGATAAAATAGGGTCAATATTAATCCAAAAACGGAACAATATTTCAGATATCATAGAAGTGTGATGGGAAGGAAAATAGAACCAACCATTCTTTGAATTGTACCAGATGGATTAAAAAAAATCCAAGAAAGTACCAAAAAGAAGATGAGATAGTTTTGCTGGTATGGCATGCATAGAATAGCGCAGACATGGCCGTCATGGAAGGAATTAAGAAAATCATTTACCCAGCACTGGACTCACAATAGTGGCTGCTACTAATAGATAATCAGGTGGTAAATTAATTACTCAGCATCCTCCTTGATCATTTTATGCTTCATCAAGTTTGTGCTAAGAAAGTATTGAAACTAGTCAACTCCCAAAATTCTTTTTCTTTTTTTTTTCTCTCTGTTTAACTTAATATTTTAAATATGTCCATCTTTCAAGCTATACTTAATTTCTGTACCATTAACAAAATCTTTAAAACTCATTAGGTCACTGCTTCGTGGAACCAACTCCTGAGAGGATGCTTCCTCGATTACTACAATCTTAACTTGTTCAAGTCTAGCATTAACTGCTCATATATCTACATAAACTGTGCCTCTTACTCTGTATCCCTCTACCTTGAGTGGCTCTTGGACGAACATTTTTGTAAAAGAAAAAATAATAAAGAAATTTAAATCATATAAAATATTAATAAAAAGGTGAATATTAAAAAATAATGATATAACAGACTATGTTAACTTCAAACATTTCTTTTTACTTCTTTCTCTCTCTGTTTAACTTAATATTTTAAATATGTCCGTCTTTGAAGCTATACTTAAATTAAATACTACTAACAAACTCAATCATTGTCATTTACTGTCTATAACTCATTAGCATACTGCTTTGTGGAATCAAATTCCAGCAGGATGATTCCTTGATCACTACAATCTTAACTTGTTCAAGTCTAGCATTAACTCCGTCCTGGGTTTGACGATAAACTACAACTGTGTCCTGGGTAAGACGATATACTACGTCCAACTGCAAGGCCTCTAATCAGGTTTTGAGGAATGTGGAGCCACCTCTTAATTGCTGGTTTTCCCAGGTCCACCCTGACCCGGGATGGTAGCACCTGTTAGGGTCCCAGCTATGGGCAAATAGTTAACCCCAAAACTGAGGTAAAAAGCAATATGAAAGTGTAAAAATAGGTTTAATAACAGAAATACTTTGTAAAAAATTATTACCAGAAATAAATTTTTCAAAGCAAAAAAAAACTATTACCAGTAATATATTTTTGAAAAAAAATATTACCAACAATACATTTTTTAGAATAATATTACTAGCTATACATTTTTGAGGAAAGAAATATTACCAGAAATAGATTTTTGACAAAACAAAATATTACCAGGAAAAAAAAGTTGTCGGTATTAAATAACCCATTGGTGTTGATATGCCATAAACCAAACCAAACCAAACAAGCATTAACTGCTATCTTTCCTATATATCTACCTCGAGTGGCTCTTGGGCCTTATATAGAGTGGAAAAAAATATCTCTTATTAATGATTTACTCTGTCTTTCTCTTGCTCTTTTTCCTGCTGCTCCATCTGTGCTTGCCATTGTCCAAACCTTGTTTTACTTCTGATCATTATTTTCAGATCGTCTGCTGTTATGGATTGTATTTTCAGAAACTTTTCTGCAAAATATTCTTGGGACCAATATCCATTAGCAGAACTGAATGGCAATCTTATTGATTAAATAACAACTGTTTGCAATGGGCTAGTTGGATCTTTTAACTTCCCACCTTTTGTTTCTGATTGCAGCATTTTCTTGCCATTTCCAGTGGGAATAGCACAAGAATGGTCTTCATGAATCATAATTGCTGAAAGGCGCCTGCTAGTGCAGTTTAAGGATTACTTTATTCACACACACACACAAGCTATACATTATTCTTTCAGCTACAAATCTCAGCTTGTCTTTAAAGTGTCTGGGTTTAGACAATGAATAGATGACAATGAGAAAAGCTGATCTTCAAATAAAGAGCAAATGTCAAATTTTGGTTTCATTCTTTTACCATCTTTGGTCTTTTTTTTTTCCATATTCTGATCTCCTTCACATTTCCTCTTTTATCATTTTTTCCCTATCAGTTTGAATCTTCCTCCTTTCACAATTTTTTTTAACTTTCCTCCATGTTTTAAACTTCTATAAGCTTTGGCATATTTTTTTTTTCATTCTCTGAACTTTTTCCATTTTCTAATCTATATTTCTTCACATTATTTTTTTCTTTTTCAATTTTTCATTCTTTGAAATTTTTTTCTATTTTCTAATCTCCCATATTTTTTCACATTATTCTTTTTTTCTTTTTCATTTTTTTCATTCTCTGAACTTTTTCCATTTTCTAATCTCCAATATTTTTTCACATTATTCTTTTTTTTTTCATTTTTTTCATTCTTTGAACTTTTCTCCAGATTCTAATCTTCAATACTTTTTCAGATTTGTCTTTCTTTTCTCTCTTTTTAAAACACTTTTATCCTCAACTCTTTGACATTTTCTTCTCTTACCATTCTTTGAATTTTTATTCACATTGTCATCTCTTAAACTCTGGTCATTTTTTGTTGTGTCTATATCACTTTTATCTTTTACTTTCTTTGAACTATTGTCCGTGTCTTAATCTACTGAAAAATGCAATGCAAACTTTATGCATATCAGTCTTTTAGAAAATCTAAAGCAAGCTAGGTTGCCCAGCCAAATCAACACCAAATTAGACAAAAATGCTGTTAACAGACTGGCAAATGTAAACCAAGACTCTGATAGGCTTTCCAAACTTTCTGGAGCAATAAAAACCCAAGGTACTATATAAAGATAATAAAGATCAACAAAGTTGTTGTGCTGAGCCCTTTTCTTTATGGTGTTGAACCCTTCCACTAATTCTGCTTCATTACCATAGTCAAAGTTTTCTTGAGCAACTTTCTTGTGCCAGCTTCATAATCACTGCAAAAACACCGATACACTGGAACAGCTATGTAGAATTGAAGATCATCAATTTCCAATTATTGTACTGTTTAGCAAGTTAGCATCAGTCCTATGCAACAGAAGAACAACATAAAAGTGATATTGGGATTTCTTCAAAAGTGCGCTTGTCTCATGCTATATAAACTTCTGTAAATGGTAAGATGAGACTGATGATGAACCTTGTTGGTGCCAGGAAATGTTTCAGGTTTGCAGTACTAAGTGAGCACAAGTAAAGACCAAGAATTCTCTTTCAGCACACATATCCTGAATTTGCTGCAGAAAAGACAATCTGTTTTGTACAGGTCTTGTCACTTATTTGCAGTCTTGTAACCAAGTTGAAGTTTCCTCCCAAATCTTTATACATAGGTCATAACTAAGATTATATATATGGCCATCTGATCATGTGAAATAAATTATTACCAATGGATTTCTATTTCATTATTATCATTTGCTCTGTTCTTACATTGAGCTCTCTTTGGATTTATATCCTCTTTGGAATTATCCCTACTAATATTATATATATATATATATATATATTTGGACTCCAAAAATTCGCTTGAGGATGAAATGGAACTAATGTCTTTAATTTAATCACAAAATTAAATTCGGGGCTTTTAGCTTCCATTTTTGAAACATGGTTAGAACTGTGTAGCGAAAAAACCATATTTTAAATCAATTAATTTATAATATTAATGCTCTGTAAATTTACATTGAGCACTATTTTGTAAAAATAAAAATATCTATAAGAACACCGGATTATATATCTTGCTGTTCTTTCTTTATATATATATATATATATATATATATATATATATATAAAGTGTGTGTGTAGATGTAATAGGCTAGTTGATAACATTAGAGGCATAAAAGGTCAACAAAATGATAACAAAATTGACAATTAAATTGATATTTATTATATATTAACCTTTTGACTAAATTGAAGCATGAAGAGAAAGTATTAATGTTGTAATTTTCAAACTCACCTGTGTTCTTTTTCATTGATACACAAAATAAATAAAGAAGTGGGGCTTACTCTTCTAAGGAAAGTTGTTGGTGATTAGAGTTTAAAATAAGAGATGTCAGTTCAATTCCTGTCAGGTGTTGAATATTTCTCACATAAGACTTGTCAATTTTTTCCAACTGATATTAATTCCATTGTTTAATAAAATAAAATAAAAAAATCAAGGTAACAACTCAAACATATGTATCCTCTAAAAAGGATGTTTACAATAAAAAATAATGACAGATAAAAATCCTTTTCATATATATATATATATATATATATATATATATATATGGGCAATTGCAATGGCAATGCTGAAGTTTTATTATTGGCATTATTGTTTTATTTTTACTAAAATAAATAAAAACAAAAATTATATAAAAACTTATTGTTAGTTTGTAAATCAAATATTAAATATTTCACAAAAGAAAAAAGGAAGTTTGCTGACCTGACTTGGAATGGCAAATTTTCTTGTCACCTTAAATGAAACTTACCTGGAAAAAATAGAAAAAGAAATTTAAACTCTATACAATGGAATTTCTTTTGAAAAATATGCACATATTTTAAGAAAGAACAGAAAATTAAAAATCTGGGAAGTGTTTTTAACAGATGATGGAAAATGTGATAGCAAATCAAAAGGTGGATGGGGATAGTAAAAGATGCTTTCTAAAAGCTAAATAAAGTATTAAGAAATAAGAAAATTTTGTCAGAAACAGTAAAAAGTATATCAAAAAGGTATGGCTGTTTGGAGTAACAGTTATATGCTGTCTTCTTTTCAATCACAATTGGTAAGACTACTGTGAAAGAACCATACACAATGCATGGCCAACTGACTCATCGACCTCTACTGTTCTTTCATTTCATCAAGTGGCTGAGGCTCAGAAATTTGTATAAGCCACAAATTTGTCTCACAAAATCTCTGAGATTGTTCTTAAATTGTAGCTTTTGGATTGGCCATATTTTCTTTCACATAGTTCACATGCAAGACATGCATGAGCGTGTTTTGTTCCAGGAGGTAAGCTGTTTTCTCTCCTATAAAAAGAGTGCTGAACTGCTGTGTAATATCATCCTTCTTATATCCTGAACAATCTCACAGATGAAGAAGAGACTTGAGGCAACAGAGATATGGTTCTACAGAAGGATGCTGAGGATAAGAAAAATGGAAACAAAAAGGTTGTGTGTACTCAGAATCAGAAAGATTTGGTTGAAATTTCTTGGACATAGTAGGGAAAGGTGGCTTAGAGAATTTGACACTCACAGGACATACTGGAGAAAAGAGTGACAGATGGGAATAGCAAGTAGATGGTAAAAAAGTCAGTAAGAAGAATCGTAAAAAAAAAAATACACACCGCTTACATATGATAAGAAATTGTGGAGAGTTATGATCACCTACATCTTAAATACTCACAGCTCACAAAAGAAGAATTTTAATAAAATATGTAACATTTTAATTTATTTCATATAACTTAATTAAAAATTATATTTAATGTGGCATCTGTCAGTCTGAAGAGACCATGGATCTGTGCCCAAAGAGTTATGCCTTAGCTGCTGATGGAAAAGTGACAGTCTTGATTGCAATAAATGCATGGGAAGATGATATTTCCTGATGTGTTTTGCCATCACAGGGAGATTACACTGTAGCAGGGTTTTATGAGAGTTCAATGGTTTTACATGTAGAATGTCTCCCCTCTCTACACCAATGATGTTGTCCAATGGAAAGGTAGAGACAAACACAACTTGGCACTGGTGTCATCGCAGGAGTGGCCAGAACAAAATTGAACATAACATTGGACAGTCTTAGGAACTGTGACTCCGGATTTGACCTCAGGGTTTACTCCCAAAGCCTTTCCCATGATTGAGTATGGCTGCAGTGCAGCGGAGGTTTAGAATCAGAGATTTCCTTTTCTTCAAACATACACCCATAGACACACACACACACACACACACACACACACATATATATAAGCTTTAACAACCTTTTATTATGCTAATATGTATATATATATATAAGAATATGACAACAAGACATGTAAGAATCGCTACACAATTGCAGTCGTGTTTCAACACATAACGATGCGTCTCCTCAGGCGATAGTAAATTACTGGTGAGTGAACCATTAATTTGGTTTCAAAAGCAAAATACATTCTTATTTTTTGAAAAAATATCAGGCTTGAAGGCTTTACCCTCATCAAATCAAACATATATGGCCTACGTTAAATTCAAACTAATCAAAAAAGAAAAAAATAGATAATTATTATTTTACAAATGTATCATGGCCAAGATTTGACATCTAACAACAGCCATAAATTAACATAAAGATTGATACAAAAGGTTACAATAAATGTACACATCAAGCAATCTTTGTAAAATGTATAAAGAATACTAACCAAATACCAATACATCTGTATAAGATGTTAATAATACTACCAGGAGATCAATACAGAACTGAATTAAACCCCAAATAATCATACAAATAGAAAGATAAGCCACATATGGTGCAATGCAGTTCAACTAAAATCTAAGAAAAAACATTGTCAAACTCTAAGTCTAACTGAATTGTAAGGTAAAAGGTAGGCGGTGTTTACATTTTGCTGTTAACTTAGATCTTTGGTTTAATAATGCATTCTTATCAAAGAACCTAATTATTTCAAATGTAATTTTGATGTAATATCCTAAAATAAATAATATTGTGATTTCGATATAATATCCTGAAATAAAAAATATTGCACTACTTTGTATTGAGTCCTCTTTTAAATTTAGTGTTATGAACATTGGAATTGTACAATATTCGTTCTCATCTTATATATATATATATATATATATATATATATATATATATATATCCACATAAACACTATTTTATATATATGTGTGTATATATATATATATATATATATATATATATGTGTGTTTGTCTTTTAATGCCTTTCTCTCACTTGGCCATTCTATTCTGTCTGTCGATGCATCTATCTGATAGATTTCTAATGAATGTATTCAATTCTTGTTAGCCGACTGAGAATAACTAAGTGCACAGCCATGACAGAGTTTCAACTTTCACCAACAATGCAACATAATTAATAAAATGAAAGCAATATTAGTTTAAGGAAAGGATTATGCAAGACTGTTCATTATATCATTACAGTAAGTCAAAAAAACAAATACAAGAATGAAACGACTATCAGTACTTTGGAAAAAAATATGAGAAATAAATATAATCAATCAATGCATTAATAAAGGAATAAGAGCAGACAACAGTGTAAATTTAAAGTTTTCCTTCTCTTTGGCTGGTTGCCAACCAAGTGCAGAGAGCCCAGTTTGACCTGCTATTTAACCCATAACTGGAGGGAGAGAGATGGATACATACTTTTTTCAAGGGTATTTATATAGAAATAAAAGTAACAAATATGTCATGCTGTCTTCTCTAACAATGATGATATTTATACACACGTGTGTGTGAATTGCATGTCTAGCCACAGTGATGAGCTGTGAGACAGCTGACAGATGACTATATATATAATGTATATATATATTATTATTATTATGGCATGTGTTGTTAAAAACTACTGAACTTTTCTATTTAATGATTGTTTTTTTCTATTTTTTCTTGCTTTCTTGCAAGTTTTTTTATATTTGGGTTTAAGTTGATCAAAAAAGACCCTAGTCTATGGTGTTTTGCTGAGCGATTTCAGTTGTCGTCAGCCTCATCATGGCTGTATGCTTTGGTTTGAAGTATAAATTAATGACTAAAAAAATGTTGATGGAACCAACGAACAACTTGCCAACACGACCTAAAAAACTTATCCAGATAAAGTATGGAATAAAAACGACAATACTCGAAAAGAAAAAAAGAATGGCAAATCTACCTACTCAAAGCCTAGTTTGCCTAGATATAGTAAAAAACACTTGCCACATATGTGTGCATGTGTAAGTGTATATATATATATATATATATATATATATATATATCTCAAAGCTCGGACACTGAAGATGGAGAGAATATATATATGTATGTATATGTATAAGATGGAGAGAATATATATATGTGTGTATATGTATGTATGTATGTATGTGTGTGTGTGTTTGTAGGTCTGATGAATTGGATTGTGATTATGATTCCAATGTAATAAATTGTAACCATGGAATATTAGTCTTTGAGCCTTATATATATGTGTGTGTGTGTATATGTATGTATGTATGTGTGTGATATATTTATGTATATATGTATGTCTATATGTGTGTGTATATATATATATATATATATATATATATTTCAGTTCACTTTCTGACCATGAAACCTGTGTTCGAATCTCGATTTATCAAGAAGGAAACTTTCTGATGTTATTGGACTGGCTTGAGGTCAATCCTAACATGTGGCATCTTTGGAAAGGGCTTGAAAGCCATACCACGGGTTGACCCAAGCCTTGTGAGTGAAATTGGGTAGGCAGAACTCTTGGGTTCCATCGATAGCTGTGCTAGCATGAAGCCACAAGTCATCATGTCTGAGGGCCTGAGCATGCTGGCCTTGTTCAAATTGTTGATCACACTAGATAACATGCTCTCTCCCAGAAACTGTAACTAAGGTCTGCTCAGCATAGTTGCAGTATAAACCACAGTTGGGCTCTGTGGGTATTGAGCGAGCATCTGCAATAGGGATTGGCTAGCCACCCTAAAAGTTGGGTATTCTTGAATACGAGTAGCCAGCTGTTATCAGATATAGTTTTATGATATGCTAAATTTAAGGGGTAAAAGTAATCAATATCAGGGACAGAGTGTATATGCATGGCTAAGTAGTTACAATGTTAAAATTCTGGCTATAATAACTAGGTCTGAATCTCACTATAGTCAATCTGGATGGATAATATAGGCCTGAGAAGAGGTCTTAATATGCTGTATGATTGGGAAGTACCTGTAAGTGTTGATCCAAGATTGAAACCGTATAGTCTAAACAGTTAAAAATGCAATGTAATTAATAAAATGAAAGTGATACTAGTTCAAGGAAAGAATTATGTAAGACATTTCATTATATCATTGCAGAAATACCCTTAAGCAAAAAGACTTCAGAGCCAAAAAAAAAAAAAAAAAAAGACTAATACAAGGATGAAACAACTATCTGTACTTTGGCAGAAAAACAGTCAACATCACAAAGAAAGAAAAAAAAATAAGTAAAACAAAATCCAGTCGATCAATACATTATTGAATGAAGAAGAGTGGATAAGAGTGTGAGGGCAGTGTGAAAGCAACAGAAGAAAAAGGTATAAGATATAAGCAAATTCTGTTTGCACTTGCTGGGATATTATTATTGTCAAGAAAAGTGGAAATGTCTGAAGAAATGGATTCAAGGTGGTAGCAGTGTGTGCTTGCAAAAAAAAAAAAAAAAAAATTGTTAGTGGCACAAAGACAAGATGAATAAAGGATGTGACGATTAATAGGCTAACCAGCAAAAAGTTTCCTCCTCTTGGCTGTGAATATTTTTCTCCACAAACAGTGATTAGATTCAGGAAGAAGCTTCGAATGTCAAGACAGAATTGTCTGCAGAAGCATTAGTGCAAGACATTTGTACTGGTTGCTTTCTTGACACCCTGGGGTCATGTCTAGCCAGATGTTTTTCTCTTTTATTGGAACATTATGAATTTTTTGTTCTTCATTTATTCACTAAAAATGCAATATTCTTTTACATTGGAAGAATGCAAGAAGGATATCTAACCACATTATTTGACTTCTGCTTCCATACAAGAAAAGAATATGTCTGTTATTTTACAGAAACCTCCAGGGAAGAGTATTGTCTATTATTCAGTTGAAATTTTCAATTAAAAACATTGCCTGTTATAAAGGCCTCCAACAAATAACATTATCTGTTATTCAACTGAAGTTTTCAAAGACAAGCATTGCTTGTTGATGAAGGCCTCCAGGGAACAGTTTTGTCTATTATTCAATTGAAGTTTTCAAAGATAGCCGTTGCTCGTTGATGAAGGCATACAATAACTGCATTTTTTTGTTATTTAACAGTTACTTCCACAAAGCAATTTTGTCAGGTATTTGAGAAAGAATAAAATTGTATAATGTTTCTCTTAACAGAATCCTCCAGAAAGCAGCATCAGTATATTCGACTTGATTTTTGTTAGTATTTTTTTTATAGTAGTTGATGTATCCTTGGCCCTTCTAAGGTGGAAGTAGTTATATTTTCTGATTGAGAAATCTACCTGAGATACGAAGAAGGGTTGGGGAATAGTAAGAGAGAATATAAGGAAGAAAAAGAGGGGCATAAAGAAGGAAAGATAAGAGGAAGGAAGATAGAGAAATATGAAAAGAAAACCAGATGAAAGGGAAATAAATATATCTATATATGTAGAGAGAGTGGAAGAAGAGATAAAGATGAAAGAATGACAAAAGGAAACCATCTTGCTGGCACAGTAATGAGACAATTCATAAAAGAATAGACAAAAAGATGGAAAATTACAAATTGCAATACATTAAAACTCTTTATAGAGAGATAGAGAGTGCTTTTGTCATGTTCTGTGTCATGTAACCTGGATTCATTTTAAAAAATTACAGGCCTGACAGAATGTTCCTGCTCTTTGAGATAAGTATTTCCACTTCTAAATTTAGCAAACTGTTTATGAATATAACTCTCAGCTATTGCACCAGCTCCATAAATGATACATATATTTTTTGCCTTTTATATCACATTTTATCCTTTCCAGAAATAAAATGGCATCAAATGATGAAAACACATCTCATTTTCTACTATTTTCAGTTTTAAATGCAAAAATATTTAAAATTTACAATCAATACATGAATCATATAGAAAGATGCATTGAAATGTCACTTTTTAGAATATGTCATAAATTTCAGTTGTGGGTGAAGCATGTGTTCCAACACTATGTATTGAAAAATGCTAAAACTTTGTGACAACACAACATATTAAGAGAAGTGGAGAAAGGAAGAAATTTATTTTTCCCTTTATTACCCTGGAAAAAGAGCAGTGACACCTGGTATAAAGTTCATCTGAGGTGCAAAACTGACAGCCAAAATGCAGTGTTGATTCCAATGGGAGTAAATAATGTATCACGTCATGTGTTGGACAATGATTGAGGAAAGATCTTTGACCTTACTTCTGCTGCATCAGTGTGTGAGTGGAAATTGGAACTAGTAATGCATCTGGTGGCTAAAATAAACAAGGCACACAGGTGTCCTGAGCTTAGAATGAACAGGGCACACAGGAGTCCTGAGTGGAAGGAAATGCATATTTATGTAGGTGCATGCCAAAAGAGGCAGGGCCACAAAAAATTGCATAGGTGATATACCAGAAAAAGGCATAGCCATGTGAAAATGCATAGATACCCAAATGTTATTTGGTTTGGTTTGTTTTGTTTTATGGCATATCAACCTCAGTGGGTTATTTAATGCTGACAATTTTTATTGCTGGTAATATTTTTTTTTTTTTCAAAAATATATTGCTGGTAATAATTTTTTCCTCATAAATTTATTGCTGGTAATAATTTTTTGCAAAGTCATAGTGTTTTGACCCCAGTTTGGTGGTTAACTATTTACTCATTGTTGGGACTCTAACAGGTGCTACCACCCTGAGTCATGGTGGTCCTGTGAACACCAGCAATTAAGAGATGGTTCTACACTCCTCAAAACCTCCGGATCAGAGGCTTTGCTGTTGGATGTAGTTTATCATCTTACCCTAGATGCGGATGTAGTTTATCATCATACCCAGAATGACCAAATGTTATTTGACCAGTCTGATTCTTGATCTGGACAGAAAGGCTAATTAGAAGTTCACTGAAGTTTTGTCTAATCTCAATTTCTGTGTGCATAAACTTAACCTCTTTGATTCTCACCTATTCTACCTTATTTGGTACAACCCGAACAATAAAGATATTTATATATTTTTATGTATGAGTGTTCATCACCTTATTTGAACCTAGCAGCAAATATATTAGACAACAGTTCAACAGTTACTGGAGATAAAGAATATCATGTCATGTCAGTTTCACTCAGGTAATTGTTAAGCTATGGAAGAAAGCGTTTTTCTTCCATTTGCATTTCCCCTATGATATCACTCCTTAAGACTGATTATATCATGGATATCATGTTATTAACGAGAAATGTGATAGAAGACACCATAAGTTATATGATAACAGCTTCTTTTATCGCACTTCTCATTCATGAAAACCTCTTCTGGTTTCCTGCTTTCCAGTCAACTTTGATCTTCAAAAATTTAGATGTAATGTCAATTATAATCATCTGTCTTTATTATTCTTTTACTGTCCTCTCTCCTTAATAGTAGTTTTTTCATATTCTCTAACACTTAGTAACCTTTTGCATCCTAGTGGCTTTATTTCCTTGCTTGTGGTGAAATGATTAAAAAAATCTCAGATGGAAAAGAATGACTGAAAGAATGACAAATATGCCTTGTTCTCAGAGAGTGTTTTATGCTGCTAAGTCATACACAAAATTATTTTATTTTGTTTATATATTTATACATATCTAGACATTTTGCACAGCAGAGGACATATTCCATAAATGGGAAATGATGAATCCTGAGATTTTCTCAAATTGAGGACAGTGAGCCAGAGATATTTTGTATATCTGGTGAGAATATATATATGTGAAAAATATATAGAAAATAGGAAAGAACTCGTTAGATAAATAATCCAAAGTTCTTTAGTATTTTTGTTATTATTTTTAAAAAATAGTGCTCGATACAAAAGTAGAGCATAAATATAATTATTTATTTAAAAATATGATTCCAACACGCTACATAAGAGTTCTCATGTTTCAAAACAAGATCCAAAAATTTCAATATAATTATTTGAATTAAATTGAATTAAAGTAAGCTCTGTTCCATCTTCAAGCAAAATTTTTTTTGGAATAACTTATTTCTGAAATTTATGTGTTTTAATAGCATATTCATTATTGAAATCAAAATTTCTATGATAATGGCTAGAGCAATTGTTTAAATAAACAGGGGTGTAAGGTGTTAATAATTTGTATCAGTATAAAGTTACATTCACTGATGTCAAGTCAGGGTAAGGTTGGGGGTGTCTAAATTTAAAATGGAAGATGATTTCGCCTAGTCTGGTTTACGTGTCTATGGAGAAAAAAATAAAATAAAAAAAAATAAATAAATCTCCATCTGTCTGGCCCACACCAAGTGAGCTTAAGGATAAAGAATTGAAATGGTACATCTAACTCACTCATGTCTTCTCTCCCCACTCACTTTGTTAATTTACATATGCTTAATACGGCCTGTCAAAAATGTGTAAATTTCTTTTCATTTTTCATTTCAACATTTGGAAGTGAATATATATATAAATAAATGGTGTATTCTGTCAGCAATAATTTTTTTCAAATATGTTATGTTATCAAATTTTTTTATTAAATTTTTAAAATTTCCAAATCAGTTGTTTTATGTTATCAGTAAATTTTTTAAAAGTTCATATATATATATATATATATATATATATATATATATATATATATATATATATATATATATATTATTATACCTATAAACAGTATATTTTGTGGATACATGTACTTGAGTAAACATTCCTTCTTTTTAAACAGTGAAATTAATGTCTACCAGCCTAGAGACCAAAAGAATTTGTGCCTCCTTTTATTAAGATTTTTAATCCCCAGGCTGAGAGACATTAATTTTCACTTGAAAAAATCCTAGGTATATCAAACTCAAACATGTGTACTCACTGAGTATATAATAAGAAATAAAGTCAGATTAAAAAAACAATCCAGAGATTGCTTAGAAAATAATACACACATACACACACATATATATATATGTATATGTATGTATATATAAATTAATATGAATGAATATATATATATATATATATATATAGGGTGTGATGGATAAATTGTTGTCTAAATTACACAAAAATAACACAGACATCTCATTGTAACCGATATATTTACCAAAATGACACAAAAATATCTTGGAATACTAAAGAGTAAATTTATTTAATAAAATCCCCATTGACTTCAGCCACAGCCATCAGATGACTTAAGAATCTGTTGCATCTCTTTTGGACGGTCTCTTTGTTTAAGTTGGTGAATGCTGCCATAATTCTTGCCTTCAGTTCATCTTTGGTGTTACAAGAAGTTTTGTTGGTCTTTCACTCA
>CAHIKZ030002266.1:197500-255000 GCA_903632075.3 Acanthosepion pharaonis
AATAAAGTGTTACATTTTATGCAGTTTCATGTCGGTCTGTTCTCTTTCAAATAATTTTGATAGATTTTTTTTCTGTCATTTTTTAAGATTTCTAGACATCTTTGCAGATATTTTTTAAAAATATTTGAAATTCACAACAAGCTGTCCAAAACAATCTATAAAACAAAAGTCAAGATGCATTAAAGATTTTAGAATGAATGCAGCCATTTGGTCAAATATTGATTCAAATTGACCTTTAATAAGAAAACAGGAATTAATTCTTAAAGTTCTGGATAAAAGATATGATTGAATTATTGAAATGACAGGAGGAGATAAATTCGCATTACCATCACAACATATGCATTATTGTAATCGCTGGCAAGTAACACTTTCATGGGAAATATTTGTGAGAAAAACTATATGTTTACAGAATTTGAATGCAGCAAGAGTTTGCTAAAGGAGAGAACCTAATAAACATTAACAATTATAGAAATGAGAAATGAATTATGGTATTCCTTGATAGTTGACTGGGTCATATATTCTGCTGTTGCTCTAACTGAGGAGGTGGCATATTTTGTGTCACTGTCCAAATTGTCATCTGACACATTTCTTATTCTTTGATATGTGCAATGGCATAGCTAGAGGGGTCAGTCTGGCCCAGGAAACATTTTTTTTTGGAGGGGTGGCACTTATGCATCTACTGTAAGCTATAAGCCTGTATAAGCTGTACTGAAATAAAAGTGGTTTTAATGTTGGGACACTACTCACAATTGAAGGATCATTTTGATCTTGAGTATCAAACTATGGCCTATCTATTGTAGGTATATCATTATTATTATTATTCTAAGTAAATAAAAATAAAATATAAAATAATAATATAAAATGATAATGAAAATTATAAATAGAATAAAACAATAATCTTTAAACCTGGTTTAAAATTTAAAAAAATAAAAATAATAAAATTGCTCCCAGCATGCAACAAAACCTGTTCCTGCCAGAAATATGGACATTAGCCAAAAGACTTTTGATTCAATTTATTTGCCTAGGAACCATCAGGATGACAACATGTGTGTAACTTTCCTCTGTGATATGATTTGTAAATTTGCTCCCTTTTTATAACATGTACCATAACACAATTGTATGGTAAAAAATTAGAAAATTAAAATAATTATTTGGCGGCTCAGCTTCAGTCACTTTTCCATTGCATAAGGTTATCTCTCTGTGGCTTTTCTATAAATACTTTCAGTGGATGAGCTCTTTGCTATGGTACCTAGACTGTATGAATTCTAGCACAGTATTAGATTGGCATTAAGATCTTATCAATTTATAGTTGAGCTTGTTAGATGTAACCATAAATTCTATGCTAACAATTTCTTTTCTTGCACTTCTTGCTTGTGGAACACACTTCCAGTTCTATGCTTTCCAGCCAACTTTAATCTGCAAAAATTTAAATGCAATGTCAATCACTATCCACTGTCCTCTTGATTAATCTATCCTCTTCCCGCTCATTATTAATGTTTCTGTTTTCCAATTTTTCCATACTCTGTAACCCCTTGTGTCTTAGTGGCTTTATTGCCTTGCATGGGGTGAAACAGATAAAAAAAGAAAAGTGATTTACCATGGAGGGTCAGTACTAATGAATGTTTTTGTAGTTAAATTGAGTTTAGATGAGAATGTGTCATATAAAAACCAAAGAATATATAGTGATATTCCAAGCGTAGCTTAGATGTGGCACAAAGCCGAAAGTAGGGGGCACCCAGTGAGGATTGAACTCGCTACTCAGTCATAATTGTTCTAGCGAGACAAGCTTGCTAACCATTACACCAACTTGAGGTGCCCAAACCAAAGAATATATATGGAATGTCTTGATTAGCTGATGATGCGTGTTGTAACAGTTCAAATTAATTGTTGCATTGAACATGTCTCCTGATAAGGCACATGATATTTGAGGCAAGTGCCTATTACATTGAGAAATAGGTTGAAAAGATCACTGAAGACTTTACTCCATTTTGTTTTTTATGGTGCACTTTATCAATTCTCCTCACAGATGAAGAAGAGACTTGAAGTGACAGAAATATGGTTCTACAGAAGGATGCTGAGAATACCATGAACTGAACATGTGAGCAATGACAAAGTTTTAGAGAAAATAGAAACAAAAAAGATACTTCTTTTATAAGAATTATCTCCATTTACATCACAGATGGTTCTCCATAGCTTCCTGTGAAGATCTATGAACTCCTGGGAATGATAATAGAGTTATTTTTTTCACAGTTTTCCTTATCTTAGAATGGTTGTGACCAAAGGAAACCAGTCCACAAGAAACTTGTCTCACCTATAATTTAATCCATAGCTGGGGCAGATAAGATATTGATTCCTGTCTTTCACATGCTGATTCCAATTCTTCACACAAATAATCATATATCCACTCATTATTAAATAGGGCAATTGAACATTTTCGTTATTAATGTACAGGCCGGTGGATATAAACTTAGACTGTTTAGAATAAAATTCAAATATATATATCCATTAAATAGAACACTTAAAGTAATAAGAAATAATATCAGATTATAAATAAAATAGATTTATATATTTATATATATATATATATATATATAATTGGACAAAATAATTGGAACACATGTTAAATTCAAAGAAAATTTATTTAATATATAGTTGGTCCTCCTTTAGCCTCACAGATAGCTTTAATACCTTTAATACGTCTAGGAGTGGACTCATACAGCTTCCTGACTTCATCCAGAGAAATTTTCAGTCATTCTTCCATTAAAACCTTCTCTAACTCTTTACGGCACGATGGTGGAGGATAGCGGCTCCTAACAATAATATTGACATTTTGATATTGGGGAGGCCACTCCATGTGTTCTAGCTCACTTTCATGCTCTTCATACCAATTCTTAACCACTCGAGCAGCATGTATTGGAGCATTATCGTCTTGGAATATATAGTCACCATCAGGGAATAAAGTCTTGGCTATTGAATGAACATGATCTCCCAAAATGTTCAGGTAATCTTTGCTGTTGATTCTACCATGCAGGGCAACTATTGGACTGAAACATTTCCATAATATGGCAGCCCCAACTATCACTGATTCACCTCCATGCTTCACTGTTGGAAGAAGGCAGTCAGGGTTGTAAGCTTCTTTGGGCTGCCTCCACACATAAACTCACCCTGAAGTTGGGAAAAGAGAAAAACTGGACTTGTTTGAGAATATGACTTGCTTCCATTGGTCTGCAGACCAGGCATTGTGATCTCTGCACCACTTCAACCTCTTTTGAATGTTGCGAGTGGAGAGAAGAGGTTTCCTCACAGCGGCTCTTCCATGATATGCAGCCTTATGGAGCTCACGGTGAACAGTTTTAGTAGAAACTGAACTATTCAGATGGTTATTCAATGCAGCATTCACTTTGGCCGCATTTGTCCAATGATTTTTTGCCACATTGCGTTTCAATGCAATCAGTCCCTGTCAGTAAGTTTGCAAGTTCGGCCCAAACTGCTATGGTTGCTAGAGGCCTTGCCCTGTTTCTCAAATTGCATCAGTGTCCTTGATATGGTAGCTCTTGAAAAACCAAACAGTTTAGCAACCTTAGTGATCAAGGCTCCTGCCATGCGAACTCCAACAATTTGATCTTTTTCGAACTCGGAGAGGTCACGCATTTAGCTTAAGTTTTATTTACTAAATTCAAAAAATAAATAAGACAGTAAATTAGATAAACAGATGTATTTACAATAGATATAACCTGCAATTACGAAGTTTTAGTTAAAGTTCTTAATATAATAGGTCTTTGAAATATAGGAGTGGATTTTGCATCTGTTCCAATTATTTTGTCCAACCCTATATATATATATATATATTATATATATGAGGAACTTACAGCCAGACACCAGCACATATGATTTGATTATAGTGGTGAAGGCTTTGTGCAGAACCAACCACACTTTTTCAAGAGTCGAATACAGAGACCTGGTGCACCATGTGCCACAAGGTTGTCAAAAATTCAGAGTTGTCCTCCTCCTAGACCAGTTGCTATCCAAGGCTATAGAACCCAGTCTGTGTCCAGCTATTTACCCATAGCTGGAAGGAGAAGATTAATACCTTTCCCAAAGTTACTGGCACGTAAGTGAATGTAATGGATCCAACTGGAATTTGAATCATTAGACCATTGTACCTCCTATTATATATATATATATATATATATATATTTAGGCAGTAATTTTTCATTAATGTATGTTTCATTAAATAATATAGACAAGTTCTGTCTATTTATTTTAAATAAATTCCTTTCATATTGTCTGATAAGCTTAATAACATTATCATTGAAAGTTGAAAGGAAATCATCATATTGATACATTTTTAAATCCAATCTAAGCTTTTGGCTTACATAAGCATTAATATATATATATATATATATATATATATGAGAGTGTGAGGGTCACTCACATCATACCAGTAGAAATAGCCTCATGTTCACAGGAATAAAACATACAAAGAATAAAATTAAAAACAATGTTAAATTGTAAATTAAAATCATAGTTTTTTTTTTTTTTTACTGGTGTGTGTGTGTGTGTGTGTATTTTAGTTCCAAGTGTTTTAAGGTTGCATGTGATAAAAGGAAGATATCATTTTATATTATAACAAGCAGTGTAATGAAGATGGACATCTTGACTTTCCAGTGGTCAGTAGTGAAGTCATTTGGTGCAAAGTCTGTTTTAAGTTAGGAACGGTTTCTGTTGCATTCTGGAAGAAATTTTCTTTTTCTTTTTAGTATTATTTAACTTATTTTAAACAAAATTTTAATGTTATTTGTTTTATTTTATTTTATTTATGATATTCATTATTATTATGTATTTTTATTTATTGATAAGAATAATGTCCCTGTAAGAATCAACTTTTCAACATAGAATTAAAAAAGGCCTATAAAGAACTTAAAAACAATATCATAATTTGGAAGAGTGATAAGCCTAATAGTCTTGCTGACTGTAATAAAATTTGATTTCATCATTAATAATACAGCCAAATTTAACAAATATTTCCCGACTTTAAATAACCTGCAAAAGGTTGATAAGCTGTAAAAAAAACAATCAGTCAATCTAAGAGATAAATCTATATTTCTTTTTTAAACAGTGTGAATTACATCAACTGGCCTGTAGATTTGAGAGGCTTTTCAAGGAACATGTAACTTCTGGCAGTGTTAAAACCTGTTTTCCCTCTCTGTAGGTGTCCTGGGTAAGACAATAAACTACATCCAACAGTAAGGCCTCTGATTAGGAGGTTTTGAGGAGTATGGAAACACCTCTTAATTGCTAGTGTTCCCAGGTCCACCCTGACCTGGAGTGATCACACTTCTTAGGTAAATAATTAACCCCCAAACTGGGGTCAAAACACTATGAAAGTGTAAAAATAGGTTTTAATACCAGCAATACTTTTTTGTAAAAAATTATTACCAGCAATGAATTTTTGAAGAAAAAATTATTATCATCAATATATTATTACCAGCAATACATTTTTGGATAAAATTATTAGCAGCAATATATTTTTGAAAAAAAAATATTACCAGCGATAAAAATCTTGTCAGCATTAAATAAGCCATTGAGGTTGATATGCTGTAAAACAAACCAAACTCTCTGTAGGGTGAACTTGATCCTCGTTTGGATTGTGTCAAGAATCTTGAGATATACAGCAGGAATACCAGACCAGATATGGCAGCAATATTCAATGCACAGATGAATGCGAAATTTGTAAATGTGCAAGATTAATATATTTCCCTGAGGGTATTAGTACATAAGTGAATGTAATGAACTTGGTTGGAATTTGAACTTGGTTCTCTGATTCCGTAATCGGAGCCTCTATCCATTACTCCACTGTGCCTCCATGATAACATCACACTTATATCATTTATCAATTTATTTGAATAAGTCAGCTTTTTGAAAATATGTTCTTGAAAGTATGGCTAAGCCTGGAACAGGCTTGATTTATGCCTAGCAAAAATTTACGAGCAAATATCATTCATCAAATTAAAGTGGAACTCTCAAAAGGACTAACATCCAAAATCACATGTCAATAATGGCTTTACTTATGCTAACTTGTGTTTGCTCTTTGCACAACTATTTATTCAGCTATGACTTTTAATCTCACATCCAAATCTGCAGCTAAGACTTTTTCCATCATCATCTTCTTGCTTCAGAATGTTGGTAATTATGGCTTTCCACAGCTTCCGATTCTTTGCAGATTTTTGTGAGGTTTGTCTTTTCACTATTCTTCCTAATATCTGTGCTGCCATCTATTTGCAAAAGCTTGTTAGTCAGGTTACATGCTGATTTCCTCTGTCCCTCTTAACTTTAATATATCCTGTGAGTATCAGACTTTCTAAGCCCTCTTTCCTCATTATGCACCCTAGTTTTTTAAATTGTTTCTTTCTGATGTTAAACATAAGTTTCTGTTTTGTTTCCATTTTCTCTAAAATTTTGTCATTACTCATATGTTCAGTCCATTGTATTCTCAGCATCCTTGTGTAGAACCATATCTCTGCTGCTCCAAGTCTTTGCGTCAACTTTGGGGAGATTGTCCAGAATTCATTGCCATATAGGAAGACTGATATTACATAACAGTTTAGTACTATTTTCTTTGTTTCTAAAATTTTATTGTTTCTTAATACTTTGCTTAGCTTTTGGAAGGCATTTTTTACTATCCCAATGTGATTTTGTATTTTGCTTACTTTTCATTGTTTTTTCATTTAAATGTAATCTTTTTCTTTACCAACAATGATATAAATGTAAGGAAAATAAATCATTTTTTTCAAAACATGGACCATGTGTATTTGTAAATATTAACATAGATAAATCCACTTGAAATTGTTGAATTTTTATATGTGTCAAAGTAAATAATTTCAAATATGGGTAAATTGCTGCCATTTTATATTTTTAATTTTGTGCATGCGCAGTTTTTGTTTTCAATTTTGTTGACTGCACAGGGTCAGTTGGGTCCCATCTGTAAGAAAAAGAGTACCATGATGTAATTCCTTCTGCCAGAAATTTGGAAATAGTATGCTGTACTGCTTGGCATTCATGTTGAAAGCTCCAATACAAACATTTCAGAGTGTTTGGGAGTCAACCTGAGGACAGTGCAGAGTATTTAGAAAGAGTTGGAGGAGTCTAATGGTGATTATGAAGGTGTTTGGAGTGATCACTACTGAAGGTGACTTTATGCCTCCATTCATCTTCCCACAGGGCCTCAGACTCAACACAGAAGCCTACATCAAGTGCCTTCAGATGGCAGTGCTGCACTGGGTCAAGAAGGTGGATGCTGGAAGACCCTATATCTGGCAACAGGACTCTGCACCATACCACACAAACAAGAGAACACAGTCATGGCTGTCAGACAATTTTTGCAGCTACATCACCCCTTACATCTGGCCACCTAACTCCCTAAACTGTAAGCTCATTGATTATTATGTTCGGAGCACAGTTGACTGAGAGACCAACAAAACTCCTTGTAATACCAAAGATGAACTGAAGGCAATGATTTTGGCAGCATTCACCAACTTAAACAAGGTGACCATCCAGAAGAGATGCAGGAGATTCCAAAGTTGTCTGATGGCTGTGGCTGAAGCCAATAGCGATTTTATTGAATAAATTTACTCTTTAGTATTTTAGGATATTTTTGTGTCATTTTGGTTAATATATGTTAAAATGAGACATCATTATTTTCATTTGTGTGTAATCTGGACAACATTTTATCCATTGCACCCTGCATTTATTGGAAATGTTCAGATAGTGCAACAGATATTGAATTGAATTCAAATTCCAGACTAGTCTGTTGCATTCACTTTCACACAAATGCTCTTTGGAAAAGACATGAATCTATTTCTTATCCATCCTGTGCTAGGAATTAAATAGCAGGGTAGAATGGACTTTCTAGCATAAGGTGACAACTTGTCTGAGAAATGATAACTCTGTATTCCAAACCATGGATACAACAATTCCATGATCTTTCCCAAGAAGTGATGGTAATTCATAAATAATAAAGAAAAAGCAGTCTGTGGAAGGTCATAATCACCAATGTCTGAATGAGATATGGTCTTTAAAAAAATACATTTATATGAAAAACTATCTTTTTATAGGTGCTTTGTTACTTCAGGATGTTAGTGATCATAACTCTCCACAACTTCCTATCCTTTATAGCTCTTAGCAATCTTTACCTTTTTACTCTCCCTTCCATTTCTGTTCACTGTCCCTCTTATCTTCAATATGTCCTGTGAGTGTTAAATTTTCTAACCCTTCTTTCCTTATTGTGCATCCTAGAAATTTCAACTGATTCTAAGGGATTCTAAACTTCCTTGTCGCTTAAATTCTCTGTAAGAAAAGGAGTCTGTGGAGAGTCATAATTGCCAATATCTGGATGGATATGGTATTTTAAAAGAATACATTTATTTGCAAAAATGTGCATGTTTTTTTGTTTTAGGTGATGTGTTGCTTCAGAACATGGGCGATCATAACTCCACAACTTCCTATCCTTTATAGTTCATAACAATCTTTGTCTTTTTACTATCTTCCCCATTCTAGTTATGCTATCAATTTACATAAGATTTTTCAGTAGTTTACTCACTGTTTCTCTCTGTCCCTCTTGCCTTTTTTGTGTTCTGTGAGTGTCAAATTTTCTAAGCCTTCTTTCCTCATTATGCATCCTAGAAATTCTTTCTGATTCTAAGTGAACTTTTTGTTTAAATTTTCTTTAAAACTTCCTTGTTGTTTACATTCTCTGTCCATGGTATTCTCAGCATCCTTCTGCAGAACATCATTTCTGTTGACTCAAATCTCTTTATATGAGAAAATTGTCCAGCATGCATTGCCATATATCAAGATTTGTATGATGTAGCAGTTGAGCATTCTTTTCTTTGTTTCTAAAGAAATTTTCCTGTTTCTTAATACTCTGCTGAATTTTTAGAAGGCATAATATCACTAACATAAAAAGAGAAAAGTCTATTTTAAAAGTCTATAAAACAGATTTCTACTTATTTTGTGGCAGAAGAAATCTTTCTGTCCTTAATCTCAAAATGTGACTGTTCAACTTCCAAAGTTCAATTATGACTAAGAGATTCTGGCTGTTGAGTTTGCCTTGTCATTCGTTAGTTGATCTAACTTTTAGCGAGTTGGCAATACATCTGATCAACTGGATTGTGTGACACAAATCCTTGATCCCATGGCATTTTCCAAATGGATCAGTCAAATTTGTCAGGATTATTCCTCTGGAGAATTGGTAACCTTCGCTCATATGCCAGTTTTAATGGAAATGCAAAGAGACTGTCTTTCACACATATCATTTTAGAACTGGAAAATTTTAAATTCAGTATTTCTGTCAGTATATAATTATAACCAACTAACATTTATACATATATAATTCCATCAACAAAAAAATTACTTTGGTCTGATGAAGTCCCTCAAGAGGACAAGAAACATTACACAGTTTTTTTTGTTTTTTTTTTACTTTATCATTCAATTTCCTAACACCATTTTAATTAAAAGCAGGGCTATTACATATTACCTCTAAAACCCTTGACTGGGGTGGGGGGAAATCTGATTGGGGGTTTGGGGGTGTGATTTGTGACCCTTGCTATCTTATCTACATTTGCTATATACTTATATATATGTTACAACAAATTAAACTAACCACACCTGACTATTAAAGGATGGAAAATTTTCACAGATTTTGACACCATTCTGTTATTTTTTTATCTAAATTTATGATTTTGTTTTGTTCATGTTAAGTTTTGAAAAAACAATATCTAATATTTTTTTTATCCATAATTTTGAATGTGTTAAAATTATTCAATTTTTTAACAAGAAAATATCTAGCTGATGTTAGAAATTGCCACTAAACATTGTTGATTTAAGATGGAATGACCAATTACAATGTGTTGCTAATTTTTATTTAGATACATTGTATTTATTTCCATTTTTTCTAGTTGAAATGTTCATATATATATTGCATATTATCCATTATTGTACATAAATAGGTTACAATAAAATTTGTATTTTATATGAATATCACCTTATGAAAATTGAGATGTAGATCTGATGCTTCTGTTATGTAACTAGATATTCTTGACAAAATGTTAATTTTATCAGTCCTGACATGGTATCTCAACTTCAATAACTTCCCTCTGCCTTTTCTATAAATATTTTCATGGTAGTTGTTCCAATGAATTCTCCTCTTCGATACATTGACTTCATGTAGTTAAGCATATTGCTAGTTTGGCAACAAGATCTCATCATTTTACTATTGAATTTGCTCAGTGTAAGTTTTATTCTAATGGTTGCACTTATCACCTGTAGAACTCTGTTCCATCTTCTTGCTTGCATATCAACTACAATCTCCAAAAATTTAAATGTGTCATCTTCAGTTTCCTTAAATCAGTTTCATTTTAATCTTTAGCACTTTGCATTATTAATATTGCTTCCTTTTCCACTGCACTTTTCAAGGCCTCTCAATTGCAGTATACTTATTGGTAATTTCACTCAAATGAGTTTTCTGTTGCCATAGCAGGATATGACTGCACAACTTTGAAATTCAAAAAAATTTAAATTCAGAGATCAGAGTCACCTTCTGTGGCAAGATAAATGTTTTGTAAAGCAAATGAAGTCACATACAGAGTGATAAAGGTTAATGTCCTTTTTCTCCAACAACCATTTCTCAGATTCTGTCACTATCAGTAACCTCTTGCATTTTAGTGGATTTATTGCCTTGCTTGGGGTGAAATGGTTTAAAATAAGAGAAAACCAACAGAATAAGAAGATTGCTTAAACACTGAATAGACTTGTCACTTAATCTACTACTAGTGTGAAAGCTCAAAGAGTACATACTATTACTGCTACTACTACATTTATCCTGTCTTCAGAGTCTTTGATATACTAATAGTATTCTCTGTAGGGGAGTAAGATTTCTCCACAAAAAGTGGCTATCTAGTGGGTGGATGCTTGCGGACTTTGAAGTAAATGTTTTACTGTCAGCTCAAATGAAAACACAACCAATGTTTACCTATTTTTATTTTTTAGATAACATGTCCCTGTAGGACATTAGGGTTCATGGTTTTCTACTTTACTTATGGCACATAATAAGGAAAGAATGTTTAGAACATTTCACACCAACAGGACATATTGAAGGCAATAGGAACTGAAGAAAGAAGTGCATAACTTAGTTAAGAAACTTGTGTAAATGGTTGCCATAACAGGAATTTGAAGAGATATCAAAAAGGCAAAATTTATTAAGAGCAACAAAGAACAGGGAATTGTAGTAAGCAATGATCATCCATGTCCTGGAGAGAGCACATAGAAGAAGGAAAAGACGAATGAGTTTGTGTAAATGGTTGGCTGAACAGGGACTTGAAGAGATATCAAAAAGACAAAATTTATTAAGAGCAAACAAGAACAGGGAATTGTGGAGAGCAATGTTCGTCCACATCAAGAAGAAGAAGGATGATAATAATAATAATAATAATAATGAATGAATTTGTGCAAATGGTTGGAAGATCAGGGATTAGGAGAGATAACAAAAGCATAAAATTTAAAAAGACCTACAAAAGATTGGAAATTGTGGAGAACAATGATTGCCCACATATTGACAGGCCATGGCACACAGAAGAAGAAAAATACAAACCAGTTTGTGTAAATGATTGGCAAAACAAGGATTTCGAGAGATATCAAAATGAACAAAATTTACTAAGATCTACAAAGGACAGGAAATTGTGGAGAGCAACGATTATCCACATACTAAAGGGTCATGGCATACAGAAGAAGAATAAATTTTGATGACTTTCACTTTGTTTCCTATTGCCTTCATCATGGTTTGGAATTATGTTTTCGTTCTCTTAGATTGGCTGCCACACAAAGTTAGAGTCATCCATATAAACATGACCAATGTTTAACTGCAGACTTCAGTGTAAATATGATTGATATTTGAGGATAACAAAAGTTAAATAGGAGCAATATTTACCTATAGATTTAAGTAAACATAATCCATGTTTACTGATAGGCTCAAGTATAAACATGTTTACCTATAAATACAAGCAAAATTTGCCAATTGACTGAAGTATAAAGATGACCAATGT
The DNA here is from genome assembly GCA_903632075.3 of Acanthosepion pharaonis. NCBI lineage: Eukaryota > Metazoa > Mollusca > Cephalopoda > Sepiida > Sepiidae > Acanthosepion > Acanthosepion pharaonis. The sequence goes on from CAHIKZ030002266.1 coordinate 209,599, forward strand.
TTGCCTATAGATACAAGTAAAAAAGAATAACAGCTTTTGAAATTGAATTACCCAATAAATGTTGATATGCTGTAAATTCCACCATCTGCTACTACTAATACAAATAATAATAAATAGACACTTGTGTGCCCATATAAGGACATCCACCAAAACAAGCCATATCAGTGAATCTACTTTAGTAGACAATAGTAAAGAAAGCAAACAAAAGTACATTTGCTTTAGGAAAAGCATTAAGAATAAAAAGAAAGATTGGAAGATGAGCAGAGTGTATAGAATCTTGAAATTCCATCATTCTGTTTCCAGAACAATGTTTTATTTTTCCCTGCTGTATGCTTCTATTTTTTATGAAGCAACTGCATGATAGATTTAAGAATTTGGGTGGGATAAATGGAGGTTCATTTTTAATCACATTTAACATAGCAATTCTATTAAAGGTGAAACATGACTCTGAAATATGATGAGAAAATCAATTGGGTTTGTCACAGTTTGATACTTTAATAAAATCTTCTGGGGACAATTTGATGAGAAAAAAAGGAAATCATTTTGTTCCTTACATTAGCTTATTTAAACTGTTGAGAATGTTTTTGGATTAAGTCAAGTATTTTGGTAGAAATGAAGAATGTAAATCTTTTGAAAGAAATGAAGAATACAAACTTTTTGGTGGAAACCAAGAATGCAAATTTTTTAATAGAAATGAAGAATACAAAGTATTTGGTTTAAATGAAGAATGAAAATCTTTTAGTGGAAATGATGAATGCAAACTGTTTTTAGAAATGACAAATTAATATTTTTTGATGGAAATGAAGAATGTAAATCTTTTGATAGAAGTGAAGAATAAAAACTTTGCGGGTAGAAATCAAGAATACAAATTTTTTGGTAGAAATGAACAATGCAAATTTTTTGGTAGAAATTAAAAATGCAAATTTTTGGGGAGAAATAAAGAATACAAGGAATGATTTGGGATATTTTTGTGCTTAACCTGTAATATTTGCGTACATTTTTAAGTTGAGTAATTATCATTATTACCTTTTTTTATGTACCAAATCTATTCAGTACATGGGTGATCATGGCTCTCCACATCTTTCTGTCTTGTGTGACTTAGCAGGTTTTCTCTCTTTGCTAAATCAAATTCCCCTGTTCCACCATCCATTCTCACAAGCTCATCAGGTAAGTGACCTGCTTCTTTCTCTTATCTCCCTTGTTCTCAATATGTACATGAGGGTTAATTTTCCAAACCCTGCTTCCTAATTATGTGTCCAAGGTATTTCAACTGTCTTTTCCTGATTCTAAGTATTTTCTGTTGTCATCTTCTTTAAAATCTCTTTATTCATTTTGGTTAATTACATGAAATGTCAATTAAAAAAGTAGATATAGTATATTTTAAAAGTTCAATTACTTGTTGGTTGTGAGTTGAATCCATGAGTCAATGAGAGTCATGTTGAGTTAACTTTCCTTCCTCTTCCTCAGTATGTACCATAGTTGGTTGGTCATGTGACCTTTACAGCGAGTAATCTAGAGCCTTGTCTTTTACAGAAAATGAATGATTTAACAGATGCTAGATAGGAAAGATGTGCTCTTGACATGCGAGTCGGACCACCATTTGCAATAATTAGTTTCTTGGTTGAAGGGAAGGCATGTAACATATATAGGATGCTATATTGCCATTTCATATTTTTAATTTCATGCATGCATGCATCTTGTTTTTGTCAAATGCACAGTATAGTATGGTCAGTTGGGCACTGGCTGTGAAAAGAAGAGCACCATAATGCAATTCACTCCACCAGAAATTTGGAAATGGTATGCTATACTGCTTGGAATACATGCTGGAATCTCCATTGCAAACATTTCTGAGTATTTAGATGTCAATCTGAGGAAAGGGCAGTGGATTTAGAAAGAGATGGCCGAATCTAACAGTGATTATGAAGGTATGGCAGCTTGGAAAAATCACTCTGATCATTCTGATGAGTTCCCAAATTTGTCAGTGTTATTTCAATTTTTGCATAATTCAGATGACAATTTATTAATTGCACCATATATATATATATATGTGTGTGTGTGTGTGTTGTGAATTATTTTCTAAGCAATTTATGGATTGTTTTTAATCTGACTTTATTTCTTATTACATTAAACATTATATTTAGTGAGTACATATGTTTGAGTTTAATATTTCTGTTTTTTTTAAGTGAAAATTAATGTCTATCAGCCTGGATATTGACAATCTTAATAACAGGAGGCACAATTTCTTTACTAAGACTTTTGTTCTCTAGGCTGGTAGACATTAATTCACTGTTTTATAAGAAGTGATGTTTACTTAAGCACAAAATATGTTTATAGTAATTATATATATATATATATATATATAAAATAAATATGAACTTAGGTTTACTCTTTAGTATTTACAAATATTTTTGTGTAATTTTAGTAAATATATCTATGAAAATGAGATGTCAGTGTTATTTTCATTTTTGCATAATTTAGATGACAATTTATCCATCGCACCGTGTATTTGTACTTTGTTGCTATATTTTCCTTTTATAATTTTTTATTTATGAATTGTTTTTTTAAAAAAACTGTCTATACTAACAAGTCAAGATGAAATTAAGAAAAATTTTTTCACTTCAATTTCTCCTAAGTTCAGATGTATTGTACTTTGTAAATATTTTATCAACAATACTTATTTTCATGGCAGTTAAGTGGTGGCCTGACAAAATGGTATCTGACATGAAATTGCTTACAAAGCAGACATGTGCAACCGAATTCATCCATGCAGATAAGATTTGCAGCCACTGACATCAGTGCATGACCTTTCTAATATATGGTCATTGAAGGAGATACCTATTCTTTTTATTTTTAATGAAGAAAAACTAAAGACATTGAGAGAAAAGCCAAAGGAAGCAAAATTGAGGTTTATTTTCTAAAAAAAACGAAATCATACCAACAAAGTATAAAAGTCTTCTCTCCATCCAGAAACTAGAGAATGTTGAAAAGGTCTGGCCTACTCACAAGTCAGAAGCACACCTTTCTTCTCCAAAACTGTTTCTCTGCCAGAAAAGGGCTTCATTGATTGGCTGTTAAGAGTTACATGACAGACCAAGTAGAGTGCATTTTTGCTTCTTAGTAACTCTGGTCATCCTGTGAAACTGTGGTTTAATGTTATTGAAATTTTATTTCAGATTAGCCACCCCCTTTGAGATGGAATGCCAGGCAGACAAGAATGAGCATGTTCAACATCTTCTCTTTGCTTTTAATCAAACTGCTCAAAACATTTATACTGTGCATGGAGATGAAATGCTTTAAAACAACCAGTCAATGCTGAACTGTATGTTGAAAGATATTAGCAGGCTCAAAGTGGCAATTCAGCTGAAAAGAGCTGACTGACGATACAGTGTGATTATTCAACATGGCAATGCTCATCCCTCACATTGCTAACATGACCAAATATGCAATTAAAGAGATTGGTTAGAAACTTCTGCCACACCTGCCATATTCTCCTGATTTAGGCTCTTCAGACTACCACCTTTTTCAGTCCCTTTCTAACAATTTGAGGGGTGTTTCATTCAACCATGATGTAGAGCTTAAAATGTGGATTGATGAATTTTTCAAGTCAAAACCTAGTGATTTCTATAGTTGAGGTTTTGAACAGTGAAGCATTGGCAGGAGGTCAATGAAGGGGAATACATTGTTGAATTATTTATCAGAACTATTAATAAATAATAAGTATTAAAATAAATATGAATCAGAGAAAAGAAAGTTTCTACAAATCCACTTGGTAAGATTTTTTTTGTGTATATATTAGGTTCTTACATATATTCATTTGTTTTTTTTTCTGATTTTCTGTGAATGATCTCAAACAATAATATTTCATATCATTTATGCTTCTTAGTAACTCTGGTCATCTTGTGAAACTGTGGTTTAATGTTATTGAAATTTCATTTCAGATTAGCCACCCCCTTTTGACATGGAATGCCAGGCAGACAAGAATGAGCATGTTCAACATCTTCTCTTTGCTTTTAATCAAATTCACAAAGCTTCCAAATTTGCTCTAGACATTGTTGCTGTGTAGTAAGATGACTCCATTACCCACAGAATTATATGAAATACTAAAAAAAAAAACAAATGTTTAATATTAAGCTATATATTGAATAAATGAACAGACTCAAAGAGGTAATTCTGTGGAAAAGACATGATTATTCAATGCAACAATGCTCACCATTCAAATCACTAACATGACCAAACATTCAATTAAAGAGCTCGGTTGGGAAGTTCTGCCACACTTACCATAGTCTCCTGATTTAGTCACTTCAGACTACCACCTTTGGTTGCTTTCTAACAATTTGAGGATAGTTTTGTTCAACACTGACATGGAGTTTTAAATTTGTCTTGATGAATTTTTCAAGTCAAAACTACTGATTTCTATTGTCAAGTCATTGAAGAGTTTGTGGATTGTTGACAGGAGGTTGTAAACAAAAAAGGGGAATATATTGTTGAATGAATCATCAGAACTACTAATAAATAATAAGTATTGAAATAAAAAAAAAACTAATGAATTTGTTACAAACTAATACATACTCAAAAAGTTATGTGATTTTAGTTTATTACATCCACTGGCTATGGACTCCATTTTGGAGTATATTCTGAAACCTAACTGCAGCTACATTACTTGTACACAGGATAACATCAGTTATTTAATACCTACGTTGGACATTGTTCTCTTTGTGACTGTGTTAAGTGAGGAAGAATAAAATAGGCTATCATCAAAGAGCATCGGACAAGCAAAAATTGAGCATGATTCTATGTCTATTCTGGGTAGCCCAATAGGTTCTTTATCTTCAGTAATCTATTTTTTTCTGCAGAACCAATCATTCAATTCCTTGGCTTGACAGCAAATGAAGACAGTTAACAGTGGGGAGAAAGAAATTGACTCTAATGCCTATCTGAAAAATATCAGGCAAATGTTGACAAGAGAGAAAACCACAGTAAAGACTAAAATATAATAAAATGAACCATGAAAAAAAAATACACCATTGAGAAAAACAAACAGATCTAATTTAAAAAAAAAAATTATGAACGCTATAAAAATCTGAAATTCAAATTTGAAATTTATTAAGAACAGATTTAATACAAAAAAAAAGGTTATATGAAAATTTCTACTTGGCTCACGTGGATAATATCTTATTTTTTACCTACAAATATATATATATATATATATATATATATATATATATATATATATATATATCATATATATATATATATATATATATATATATATATCAGCTCCTGAAAAATTAATTTCAGTTGAGCACTCTGGAGGTGTGGGTTGGTAAACAGTGACTATTATAGCTATAAAGCGAGACTCTTCGCAAATGCGAATTGAGTCACTGTCAGTCACTGCGCATGTTTCTAAAAATAAATACGCTAAAATCCACCTTCATCCTTACCGTGCGCCGACGGCTTAATGGTTAGAATCTCCGACTGACACCAAATCAGTTGGATTTCGATCCTAGATAGAGGCAACCGGATGTCTAGCCACACTGATGAGCTGTGAAACAGCGAAACAGTCTGTCTGTGGATGACATTTATATATATATATATATATATATATATATATATATATATATAATGTATATAGTACCCTGACCCTGATATATATATATATATATATATAGTACAAACTGACCCTGATCATATATATATATATATATATATATATATATGATCAGGGTCAGCTTCTACTACATTTGAATACCATAACAGGGAGGGGCCAAGCCTGATTGGGGACCCCAAACAGAGCTTAATGAGCTTCACTATCTTATCAACATTTGCTTTTTTCTACCTACTTTTATATACATTACAAATTGAACTAAGTGGAACTGTCTATTAAAGAATGAAAACTTTTTGTGGGTTTTGACATCATTGCAGGGTCTTTTTTTATCATTCAAATCCTTGGATTTTTTTTAAAACAGGTTAAAAATGATATCAGTCTTCTATGCCCCAACAGCCATCTGCTTTGCTCTTTTATCTGAAACTAATTTGACACTAAGCAGTAAGAGTTGAAAAGAGCTTTGTCTCAAACAGATACAACTCGGAACTTCGACAATAAAAGCTCCACCTACCCACTTGAAGAGAATAGCATCCAGAATGTTATGGCTGGATTTCAGAATAATTTACATTTACATACATTGTATTTATTTTCAATTTTTCTAACTGAATTGTTTACATATGCCATAGGATCCATTCTTGTAGATAATTAGGTTACAATAAAATTTGTATCTTATATGAATACTACCTTATGAAAATTGATATATAGTAGAGCGGGATGCCCCATATCATAGATTCAGTTGGGTGGGGCATGAGACCCTTGCATTGTGTGCATGTATGTAAATGAATGTGCTAGACATATATAGATATAGATTCATAGAAAAAACAAACAAACACATGAACTTTGGGCAGTATTTCCACAATTCTGTTCCTAATACATGACACCTTATTTGAAAATTGAAAAATACAATAAAAATTAAACAGACATTGTAGGTTCTTTTTAATCAAACTAGTTTGTATGAACAATTATTGCCTAAATATCCCTTATATATATATATATATAAAATGGATTTCATTTATCAAACTGACAGATTTTTATCACTTTAAATATTATTTTTAGTGGTTACTCATATTTGAGTCCAATGGATTGCTGTTCCATCGTCAAGCAATGTTAGGAACAAACTGATTCCTAACATCGCTTGACAATGGAATGAGACTATAGATTTTAAGTTTAATTTTTATGATTAAATTTATAAATTTAGTTTTAGTTTCAAAACATGGAAATTTTCTGTATAGTGATGGAATCATATTTTTAAAAAGAAAATAATTATAATACATATATATGTATGTATACATATTTCATTAAATATGGAAGACAATAAATGCTCCTATTTAAAACAACACAAAAATAAAATACAACTTAAAACAGTCAAAATATGAGGAAAACCTATCAACAGCAAAAACAAATCACCTTGCAATTGGTTAAAGAAGCGGCCAAAAGTGCATGGGGCAATAAAAATTATGGAAAATATTTGTACTTCCTTACTCCTACAAAATGGAAAAACATAAGGATTCTGGAAAAATTAAATAAAAAATGAATCAAATCTTCCTTGTCTACCATATTTAATGAAATATGTTTAATAGAAAGGTTGCTGTCCAGATATAGATTAATGTAGTCATCATTATTTCTCTATAATATATATATATATATATATATATATCAACTCCAATTATAATTACAAATATAAATTATATATATAATTTATAACTAGAGAGACAATATATGTTTTTTTGATAGATAGATAGATAGATAGATATTATCTACAGCCTTCATACTAATGTATGTGTTTATGCTTATCGAATATTTCACTCAAATATATTGACCAGAAATCACAAGTAAAAGGTCAAAATTCACAGCAAATCTTTCAAGAACAGCTTAACTACTAATTGGGGTCTGGTTGGGTCATATGACCTAACTGAAGTGGAATGGGTTCCTCTCATTGGTATCCATTTGCATGGCTTGAGAAAATCTCTATTGACAAGAAAATCTGCTTTTGTCAATGGCTATTTAACAAAAGGACAAACACTGATTGGACAGTTTATCATGCATATAAAATTGCTGATGACTGTCGTAAGTTGATAATGCTATGTTCTTCTTGTATCTCTAAGTTGAAGAAAATTAGATTGGGTCATATTTGAATTTTTTTTTATTGTATAATATTACATAATTTATCACTGGGAACACATTATTGAACTGCATATTTTTAGGCTATTTGGAATATAAGATGGAGACCAGAGTATAAACATTTGATGTTTATCGTTGAGCAATCATTAGTAAGGTATTGCTCCTAATTTCAATCCTCACTAAGCATTCCATTATTTTGATCTTATGCTATATAAGCTAAACTTGGGAAATATATGCAGAGATTCCAGACATCAGTGTCAACATTTGTTGTAAATAAGTTTTAGTTTAGTGTGAACTTGATTGGGTAATTATTTGAGATTCTTCTATATGTCATGTCTCTTTGGGATGTGGGCAATCATGGCTCTCCACAACTTCCTATTTTTTATATCTCTTTTTACTATTCTTCCTGTTCCCTATTCTGCCATCCAAAGATTACAGTCTCTTATTGAATATATAAATAACCAACAGTACCTGTGAAAATGTCATGGATGAATAAAAATTCTTAAGTTTATGATTAAATAAGCACCTCGCAAGCTTCACAGCTATAAAATACCTGTGGAAATTCCCCTATTGGCTTGTTAAGTATTTCAGTATAATATTTCAGTAACAATAATAAGTAAGGAATTTAGGTCATTATTTTTAAAGAAGTAAGATGGTACAAATGAAAAGATTAAAAATTGACAAGGTTCTCCATTTCACTGAAGCAGACGTTAAACGCATGTGAGCATTTATATCCTTTTTTTTTCTTTTCCTTAAACCAAACATCGTCTCCATCATATGTTTCTTCACTCTTTCTTGCAATCAGAACAGATTGGTCTATTATTTATCTGATGTAATGTCAGAGCATAACACGTGCAAATTAATTAAGTGAGGAACAAGCAGAATTATTATTTACATTTGGACTATTGTCCCCATCTTTATTTTTATCACAATGTTTTGATCATTGTGCCTTTTAGCCTTCAGCAGGTGTATATTGATCTGGATAACCTACAAGGAATTCTGAACTGAACCCTTTATTTAATCTACAGGGTAGACTGTTCTCATTCCACTGCCAATGTCTGGGGATATCTCATCTAGTTCTTATTTATATCACTAGTCTGCCCCAGTAGATTAAATAAAGGGCTCAGTTCAAAATTCTCTGTAGATCAATATACATCTGATAACAGCTGGAGAGCATAATGGTTAAATCGTTGTGATAACGACAACAAAGATAAGGACAATCAACTGAATGTAAAGAAAGCAGAATTATATGATTTTCTACTCATTTTTGCATTTTTTGTTTTGGGTCTTTGAGATTGTCTATGGGGGTGCTAAAAAGGTTTTTGGTCCCTAAGATCAGACTAATTGACCCACCATTTATTTATTTGGGAATCACTTGTTGGTTGGGACAAGAACCTTTTAGCACTCCATTTCTCAGCAGAGAAATTCAGCTGCTTCTTTAAAGGAGATGATTTACTTTTCTTCTTTTTTAACCATTTATAATTCATCGATTCATATCACTGATATCTGGGAGAAAAAATTAGTCAAAAGATAAAAATACCGATATGTCATTTAAGAAATTCAGTAAACAAGAGTGATTGTTTTTTTTTCTTACTATCAGGATTTGTGTCACTAAATGCATAATATTTACAATGAATAAATATTTTGAAATATTTGTTTCATAAATCCTATCCATGATATTACAGATTATATAAATAATTATTAAACAATCCCAAACATGCAACAGATAAAGATTAATTTTTTTTAAAATTAAGGACTGTCAATTCTAAAATTCTCCAGTGAAGCATTGTCAATTCATATTAATTTTTTGCAAGTACTTCTTCCATTTTGTCTTGCAACAAGTAATAACTCTTAATTTGTTTGAAATTCTCCAGTGAAGCATTGTCATTTCTTATTAATTTTTTAGGAGTATTTCTTTCATTTTGTCTTGATTTTGCAACAAATAATAATAGTCTGAAACTGTTTGAAATCCTCCAATGAACCATTGTCAATTTCTGCTAAAAAATATATAAACTTCTACCAGACAACATGGTGTTAATAGTGGAAATGGAAAGAAGACAGCAGAAATTCCTACAGAAGGAAGTAAAGGAATGTAAGAAGAAAGGACTGAACAACAATTGTAAGATGACTGAATACATGGTTGTTAGCAAAAGGGACACCCTCAACATGCAAACTACAAATAGGAGATGTCAAAATCAGACAAATAAAAACAGATATCTAGGAATTTAACAGAGAACAGAAAATGTGACTTCAAGATCTGGAGGAATTTTTTTTTTAATTGGGTTCAGCCCATGCAAGGCAGTAAAGACACTAAGACACAAGAGGTTACATGTTGTGAAAGAATTAGAAACAGAAACATTAATAATGAGTGGGAAGAGAAAAGAGTAATCACAAAGACAGTAGATAGTGATTGACATTGCATTTAAATTTTTGATGATTAAAGTTGGCTGGAAAGCATGGAGACAGAAAGGAGTTCCACAAGTGATAAGTGCAAGAAAAGAAGCTGTTAGAACAGAATTTATTGCTGCATCTAGTCAGCTCAATGGTATATTGATAAGATCTTGACACCAGTCTAGTAATGTACTTAAATTCAAAAAAGTCTAGGTACCATAGAGCTTATCTGAACAATTGTCATGAAAGTATTTATAAAAAAGGTACAGAGAGGCAACCTTATGGTGGTTGAAAAGTGACAGAAGGTTGTTTTAGACATTGGCTGCCATTTTTGACTTTGGAATATTGAAATATACCTTTCAAAAGCTTAGCAATTTTTAAGAGACAGGAAAATTTCATTAGAAACAAAGAAAATAGTATTGAACCACAGTGGTGCAGCTAGTGTTTACCACCCCTCCCCAGAAGGAATATAATATTAAAATGCACATTAATCACTTAAAGTTTATATACATATATTAGTTAATGACAAAATTATTCATATACCCATCAACTTTTAATATTTTTATCCATTTCGCAGAATCTAATACCCATACGATGCCAGATTTTTCTCTGTGTTTCTGTTTATAACTCCTCACTTATATCAAATAAAAGTACCATCGTGTTTATTTAATATTTATTTCAATACTAACAAGTAAGGAGTCATAAATTAAATGCTATGTTAACAGAAACACGTTTGTTTTTCTTTTAACAATGTAAAAAAGACAATGTTTTTTAAATTATTTTATTTTACGTAGTTGAAAGCATTATTAGCAAAGTAGTAGACTAAGAATTTAAACGTCCGATAAAATTATTTTCACTTTTAAAAACTTAAATAAATGTTATACTTTTAATTCTTAGTCTATTTTGCTTAATAAAACTTCAACTATCTAAACAAAAAAATAAAACCTGGCATTGTTTTACTACCATAAAAACTTGTAAATTAAAAAATTGAAAAAAAAATGCCCATTTTTGGAGTTTAAATAAAGTTTCTGCACTTAAAAAAATATGTTAATTTTCAATTTTCTTTTAAATTTCCATTCAATATTTCTGGAAAAAATTGGAATACATGGGATATCCTTAAATCATTGAAATTATCTCAATTTATTTATCTATTTTATAATTTATAAAAAGTAACAATTTTATATCCATATTAAAGCTAGGCCTATGATAAGATAAAAAAAACAATTGGTTCACTCATTTATTTGATTTGTTTTCATTAACAGTTCACAGACATGAAAAATCAAAATCAAAGAACTGATGCCAAAGTCTGGACTTTCTCACTTAGGTGTGAAAAAACTGTGGATTCACTAAATTCACTTAATCCAACCCCACATCAAGCCCTTTAAAACAGTTAAAATTTTTTCCTACCTTTTTCTCGTGTCTTGTAAGTGGGGTTTATCCCCCACCAACTGACAGCACATTTTGAAGACAAATTCCTTCATATCAAAGACAAACTGGCGTCATTTGAAAACTATCTTCTTCCTTATCGCCGCTTTTTTTTTTTCCAAAATTATTGAAATTATGCTATTGTTCTTTTTCTTTTCTGAAAACTCGCTGAAGCAACAGAAATGTAGTTCTACAGAAGGATGCTGAGGATATGATGGACTGAACATGTGAGTAACAAGGAAGGTTTAGGGAAATTGGAAACAAAAAGTACACATGCATAGAATCTGAAAGAAACAACTGAAATTTTGAGGGTACATAATGAGGAAAGAGATCTTGAAAAATTTGATATTCACAGGACAGATTGTTCTAGTTCCACATACCATACCTCTTCCAGTGGATAAAAGTGTTAGTTGGATCCAGTAACTTGACCCAAAGAGTTGTAAGTTCAATAACTGGCTACTGCAGTGGTGAACAAAAACTTGGGGAGTTGAGTAAAAGGGAGATAACAGATATCTGGAAGAGGCATGGCATGTGAAACTAGAACAATCTACCCTGGCGTACATAATAAAAGGTTCAGTTTGAAATCCCAGTCACCTGAAGAAGGCAGGAACATAAAATGGCTGAAACATTGTGAACATGACAATAAAGATGATGACAACAGTTTGAACAATGCAAATAATGAAACTATTTAAAATACCTCATCTCAGAAATACAGACAGATAATGACAATTGTTGGTAGAAAAGGAAGTGGGAAGCATAGCAAAAAAAATAAAATAAAACATGGCTAAGAGCTACAAAGTATAGGAAGTTGTGGAGAACCATTATTACTCAAGACTTGGAGGGATCCAGCTCATAAAAGAGGAATATGCAGAAAACAATTACTTTGAATCAAATGATACGTATTTATAGTGAAAGAGCACAAGTGAGACAATCCATCATATACTTGTATTGATATTATATAAGGTTCTGTTAATCAAAATCCTATGATTGTTTTCCCTGTTCAAAATGCAACTAAATTAAGCAGTTAATGGTTTATGTCAAAATAGAGATGAAAGTATAGTGTCTGAAATGAAAAATGAAGAAAGCAATCAATCACTTGGAAGCAAGAGAAAATAAAATGGAAGTAACTCTCTTATTGATTCATTACATAAGAAATTTAACTTCTGTTTACTGTACTTGAGTGTCATCAATTGTAAGATTTTATTTTAATGTGGTATATTTGACTATGTTGTCTGAAACAGCTAAGACTGAGCATCTATAAAGGCAAAGTGCTGAATTATAAAATCTGACAATGTCTTTGAAATATCAGCATCTATATCAGTAACACTATAATTGAAACACCCACTTAATGAAGTAAGGCATGAGATTTTATCTTGATCTCAAATATTTTATGGCTAGCAGATAAAGTCTGAGAAGTTGGGTCCTCTAAGCAACACCCACTCGAGTGAAAATAAATAAATGAGAGCTTTTGAGGTCAAGCAACAGCAAACCACACATTGATGTTTTGCTGGTGTATATTAACAGTCATAGTTGGCAGTGAAGAGGCCAGTTCCCCCTGTTGGTCGAGGATACTGACCTTTGGGGTAGTTTCAATGATGTCCATCTATGCTGCCAGCTTTGCATTGTGATGTTGAGATGGGCAGGTAGTTGGTTGGAGAAACAGTTGAAAGGAAGGGCTGATTTGTTTGTCTTATACGGCAGAAGTTGTTTCAAGTGTTCCATAGCTACACACCCAAACTGAGAAACCAAAACCCTGAATAAAATACCTAAATATACTGAAAATATTACTTGAATCCTTATTTCTTGCTGTGGTGTTTGTTTTCATCTTTCATTTCCTTGTAAGCTTGCAACAGACCCTTGCTGGATTTTTGTTCGGACGAATGAGAATGGAGGTGCAATGTGGAGTAATCATTGGCCAGTTGATGGGAAGCTAGATGAGAGTCACAATATTTGCTCATTGTAAGTATTGAAGGAAATCTGGCTGATGCTGTACCAAACGTTTATACTCAAGACAAGTTATTAAATTTTGTTACATCAGGGTTAGATGAGACAGTCATGGTAAAATAATAGTTATAATTAAAATCCTGAAAAAGAATTTATTTTCTGTATTACACTAAAGAAATCTTAGCATGAATACAAAAAACATGTGAGCCAGATCATGAAAGTAATTCAAAACCTGACCGTACAGATTTGAACTTTAATCTGAAATGATCCAAATGGAATGTGATTGGTTTGAACACCATGGGCATGAACTTGTAACAATGATGGATTATTTTGCAGTAAAGATTCAGTATTTGTGGTCTTGATTAAGTCTTAAAATTTTGGTGTTAGCAATGAAATCATTCCACATACATACATATGTACACATATATAATGTGCTGCTGAAAAGCTCCTGGTCTGAAAATTGAGTTGAGCTAGACACATTTACTTACATGCATACATACATACTGGATGTAACAGTAAAATTGTCCAAATCATATTACAGCATAATTGTCCATCCCTAAAATCTTTATTATCTAAAAAAATGACTAAAATATTTAAGTTTCTTTTTTCTAGGTTTGCAGATAAGATATTTAGCCATCATGATACCATTTGTTATAAGAATTATTGAGAAACCCTTTAAGTTATCCAGGTAGAAAGAGAACAGGTTAAAATCATTTTATTTTGTGTCAGCCCCACTGTCTTCCTAATTGAGCAATGGTAAGAGGAAAAATCATTCAAGCCTTCAGTAATATTACCAATATTCTTGCACTGGCTTCCATCTTCAAAGTCCATACAAGAACCATCAAGAGAACAGTCAATAAGTTTTAAAAAGAGGGAACAGTAGAGATGAAAGCTAGATCATTAGGTCACAAAAGGAAAAGGAATCATGATTTTAACTGAGAGCTAAAGAGAGCAATTAGAAAAGATCCAAGTCAATCCATAAGACGTTTAGTACATGAGAGGAGTTTGTCATGAAAGCCCAAAAAGCAGTGAAAAAAATTGTACGTGAAACCTGTGAGGCTCCTTGTTACTCCAGGACAGAAAGTTAGAGAGGTGAAGATCATCTTAAATAAATTGAAAAAAATGATCCTTGAATATCTATCTATATATATATATATATATATATATATATATATATATATAAACTTTATTTCAATACTTCATGAGCTTCCAATCCTTAGCTATGATTAATTAATGAACATGTCATATTTGTTTATGATTGATTTTATCATGATTCTTCTGTTAAGCCTAGAAAGTAATTATACATTCTTATTGCTCAAAGTAGATTCCAATAGGGTTATAAAAACCTCAGAGAATTCCAGTAAGATATCTTTAATCTTTTCTAAGAAACAATGTTTCAAAGCTTAATCTATCAATTGGACAATTTTGCTGTTACATGATTTGGACAATTTTACTATTACACTTGGTACATATCTGTGTATTTAGGCAGCAAATGTTCTTTAAGGTAAATATTATTGAAGACAGATATTTTATGCCAATGAATTTTAATGATTGACTTATCCAAATTATAAATAATCCTTCTAAGAGGAGGAGGAAATTTCGTCATAAACTGTCCACAAAAGAGCCTGCATTTTAAATCTACAGGGTGCGATGGATAAATTGTCGCCATTTTATATTTTTAATTTTGCACATGTACGATGTTTGTTTTAGGTTTTTTTGGTCAACTACACTGTATAGTAGGTAGAGTTGGGCACTGCCTGTGAGAAAATAAGCACCATGATGCAATTCACTCCATCAAAGATGTGGAAATAGCATGCTGTCCTGCTAAGGATTTGCACCAAATTTCCAATATGAACATTTCAGAGTGTTTGGTTGTCAATCTGAAGGCAGTGCAGAGGCTTCAGAAAAAGTTGGATGAGTCTAATGGTGATTATGAAGATATATAGTGTGATCACTTGTGATGGCAAAGTTATGCCCCTATTCATTCTCCTACAGGGCCTCAGACTCAACACAGATGCCTACATCAAGTGCCTTGAGGAAGTAGTGCTACCCTGAATCAAGAAGGTGGTCGCTGGAAGACCCGATATCTGGCAACAGGACACTGAACCATGCCACACCAACAGAAGAACCCAGTCATGGTGGTCAGACAATTACATCTAGCCACCTAACTCCCCAGATTTCAACCTGCTTAATTATTATGTGTGGGGCACAGCGGAGTGAGAGGCCAACAAAACTCCTTGTAACACCAAAGATGAACTGAAGGCAAGGAATATGGCAGTATTTACCAACTTAAACAAGGAGAGACATAGGAAATTCTGAAGTAGTCTGCAGGCCATGGTTGAAGACAATAGCGATTTTATTAAATAAATTTATTCTTTAGTCTTTTAAGATATTTTTGTGTAATTTTGGTAAATATATCTGTTAAAATGAGATGTCAGTGTTATTTACATTTTTGTGGAATTTAGACGACAATTTATCCATCGCACCCTGTATATATATAAAAAAAATTTGGAAACACTCTGCACACCTCTTGTATATCACATAACTGATGCCGATTTCTGGGTTCTGAGGTATTTTCTTGAAATGGCAAGAACTAATTGGACACTTGTTGAAAGAATACAATCATTTTGTTGACTAAAAGTCTGTTCACCAATGAACAGTTTCTCATCAGTGAAAATGATGTTTTACAGCGGGCCATCACGAATCCATTTAAGCTACTGTTTACATCTTTGAAGCCTCTTTTCCATTGTGGCTGTTGAAAGAAGTTATCTTGCAGGGTGACGTCCTTAGATAATTTCACAATAGCCTCTGAATGATTCCCTCCGATGTTTCAGCCTCCTGTTTTGTTATTGATCTTCTTGGATTACGCCTGGTTTATTCACACACATGTTTAATGAGTTTTGGTGTTCTGGTGATGTGAAGACATCCTGGTCTTGGCTTATGTTTGATGAAGGAAGTCTCATTGTATCAACTGATTGTCCTTTTGATAAACATTCTATTAATTCGAAGTTGTTTTCCAGCTTTAAAAATCTCAGATGGCATCAGTCCATTTTCATGTTGCTCAATTATATACTTTCTTTTAATTTCTATAGACATTGTTCCCAGTAAATACTGACACAATTTGAAAAAAACAAATAGTATACATTGTTGGACATAAACAACAATACAATGACCAAAAATTTAGAACTAGAATTCATTTGAAATTTTGTAACATCATTTATGCTGCACACTGTATATATGTATAGCTGGCCACACGTATTCGAGGATACCCATCTACTAGGGTGGTTAGCCAATCCCTATTGCAGGCGCTCGCTCAGGCACATTTGTGTCTGTTCAGCACCCACAGTGCCAACCTGTGGTTTATACTGCAACTATGCTGAGCAGACATTAGTTACAGTTTCTGGGAAAGAGCGTGTTATCTAGTGTGATCAACAATTTGATCCATCAGCCATGATGACTTCAGACTTTGTGCTACCACAGCTGTCAACGGCCACCAAGAGTTCTGTCTACCCAATTTCACTGACAAGGCTTGGATCAACTTGTTGTATGGTTTTCAGGTACTTTGCAAAGGTATCCCATGCCAGGATTGACCCCTCAAGTCCAGTAACATCAGGAAGTTTCCTTCCTGACAAATTCAACATGGTGAGATTCAAACCCAGGTCTCATGGTCAGAATGCTAATGTTTTAACCACTTGGCCACATGCCCATATATATACACAAAAATAATTTTTTGATTATTTACCCATTACCAGTCTGTTTCATACTGTTCAAATTTTCAAAAAGGTCATTTGTTTCCCTTGGACACTTCACAGCTCCATAATTCTTTTTCATGTCTTCTTAAAATGAAATTGTCAACATGCCAATCTTTCAAAAAAATTTAATTCTCTTTGTTTATTAATCCATTTATGTTCTTGAATTCTATGATTTGTCAGTTTCTCTTCTATATATAAATGCCATAGTACAAAGTTGAAATTTGTTTGTAATTTATGATTCTCATTTTGAGTGTATTGTACAAATATGATATCTGGTAATAATACAATAGATTTATTAAACCATCTGACCATGATGAGTGGTCTGTCCCCAAAACTTTGAAGTCAGTTGAAAGATAAGTCAACTAAACCTTTATTAATTTCATGAGTAAAATATATATATATATATATATATATATATATATATATATATATAAGCAAGTATATGATTGGTGTATATGGAATAAATTCCAATTACCAACAAATACTATTCTTAACAGAGTGCTCAATACAGAGCAGAGCTGAATATAATTATTTATTTAAAAATTATAACATAAATATGTTATAAAATCACTACAAAAATAGCCATTTTGTTTCAAACCTTTGGTGTCTTATCAAGTGATGATGTTGAATGTAGATTGTAGAATATATATATATATATATATATATATATATATATATATATATATATATATATATGTGTGTGTGTGTGTGTGTGTGTATGTATGTATGTATGTGTATATATATATATATATATATATGTATATGTATTTATATATATATATATATAATGGTAATACTAAACAGCCAGTATTGGTGTCAGTTGAAATTTATAAAATCTTTCCCTTAAAATAATTTTTAAAGAAAATAGGTTTCTCAAGTCCAGTAGCTGTTATCACTCTTTCCAGTATCAATGGCGGTTTCCTTCATAACCTTTTGTTTGAAGTAGTGTGGAATGTCAACATCTTCATTATGTTATTATTTTCTCTTAGAGTTACATATGCTATCCATTTTAGTTGTTGCTGATGTTGGTAGTCAACAATGTTTGAAGAAGCATGGTCATTGCCCAGACCCTCAGACTTCACTGAAAGCTATATATATATATATATATATATATATATATACTTAAGCAATCTGGCATAAAGAAATAATTAAAAAAAGAAGTTGATTGCAATTTTATTAATTTATGGATTAATTCTTTGTTGAGCATTTTCTTTGTAAAATTTCTGCTTGCCTTAAAATATTAAATTTTTCAATATTTTGTTTGATAAGTGTTATTGATTTGTGTTATATATATATATATATATATATATGTTCTATAAAAAAAAAACAGTGAGTTGATATCAAACTTAACCGCTGTCTTTGTCGGCTTTTAAGTGATTGCTCTTAAATTCTTTTTTCTTGCTGAACCAATTCACCCTTTCTTGTTTGATTAAAATTACGAAGGAATTGTACAAAAGTTGAGAACATTTCACTGATATTTTTTTATCTGGTTTCATGCAAATCAATTTAACTTTTGTGTTGATTCTGAGGAAATGGTTTATGTGGCAAGATCAATGCTTCAAGACAAAATTAAATGAAATTGTCTGGATTTTTCATTTTCAGATTGTCTGTGAAAAACTATTTATGTAAGTACTTTTCTTAAAAGAAATAAAATAAAGAAGATTACCAGAATAAAAGAAATGAAAAAAATCTTATTCATAACTCATTTATCCTACTGACCAATATTCCAACTTTTTATAATTGGTATCACCCTATGCAAGACAGTAAAGCCACTAAGACACAAGGGGGTACAGGATGGGGAAGAATTAGTAACAGAAACATTGATAAAGAGTGGGAACAGAAAAGAGTAATCATGATGACAGTAAATAGCAACTGACATTGCATTTATTATTTTTGCTGATTAAAGTTGGCTGGAATGTATAAAGTGAGAAGAAACAGAACTTACGACTACATCTAGCCAGCTCAACTGTATATTTATGAAATCTTGATGCCAGTGTAGTAATGCACTTAACTTCAAAATTTATTTCATTTTATTTGTAGTCACATTTAAACATTCATCATAAATCAGGAGGTGAAAAGACCAAATTCAGCCCACCATGATATTTGAAAACAATGGCAAATATTCTATTATTATGAAATAATAAATTTTATTTTTATTTATTTTTTATATTATTATTTATAAAATAAAATATTCTTTTTTTTTATGTGTCTAACAGATATCAGAAGAAAGAAAAATTATAATCTGTCTATATTTCTGAGAGAGGTATTGTAAGTATTTAACTATTTACATTGTTTGAACTGTTGTCCTCATCTTTATTGTCATATTCATGATGTTTCAGCCATTATACACTCCAGCCTTCTTCAGGATCTGTCCATATTTCTGAGAGAGGTATTGTAACTATTTTACTATTTACATTGTTTGAACTGTTGTCCTCATCTTTATTGTCATATTCATGACATTTCAGCCATTGTACACTCCAGCCTGCTTCAGGATCTGTCTATATTTCTGAGATGAGGTATTTAACTCTTTACACTATTTACATTGTTTGGACTGTTGTCCTCATATTTTACTATCATTGTATCATATGAAAAAAATTGTAATATGAGCTCTGGAAAAATTGTCAGTCAATAGAAGTGGAGAGAAAAAATTTTGAAATCTTTATCAAGAATCAGAAGATAACGATTGAAAACTTTTGCAAAAACATTTTTTGAAGATCAATTTGGCCGAAATGCAATTTGCCATTGAACAGAGCAGAAAAAAGACGAGAAGTATGAATGCAGTAACTGTTATCATAACTTTCCAATTACATCTAACCATTTCAACTGGAAAATAATGGAACCTTGCTATTACTGTATTTAAATTGACAAAGTAGAAGTATCATAGCAGAAAGTTCATCAGAAAAAAAACCACCATGAAATGATATGGTAAATGCACAGGAAGCTATATTGTGGAAAAGGGAAATTTTTTGAATCCGAGATAAAGATCAGGACCAATAACATTGCTATTTCAATTATTTTAATATAACATTTAATAATAATTTTTAGCCATTTCATGTTGAAACACTAGTTCACATATATATCACCAAAGTTAAGCAACATTAACTTTATTTTAAAACCTAAAATATGATTGCATTAATAACAGGTTTTGTAATATTTTGGATGTAGGTGGTTTAATATTTGGCTATGAAATTGAAAGTCTTTCAATTCCAATGGGTTACATAATTTCACTCAACGCAAATACCCTTTAAAAAAAATCTGCCTCTTCTACCCCTCAGCTAATTTTACATTTAAAATTTTTAAAATAAACTATTTTATCTCCAAAATTTCTTTTTTTTAAAAATTATTTTCTGATTGCTTTAAATATTAGTTAAAATTTGGTTGATAAGTCATAAAAACAAATTTTAATAAAAATAAACAAATTTGATATATATATAATGTTTATATAAATTATATATGTCCCAAAACATTTATCATAGATGGAATGTGACATTTTAAATTTTATTTTTAACTGTCCATAAATATTTTTTTTCATTCAACACAGAATTGTTTTGATTTATAATTAAAAAGAAATTCAGAAAATGGCTTACAAATGGACAATTTCATTTAAAAGTTTTGTAGATGGAATACAATATTTGGAAAATGCAATTCATCTAGGAAGATATAAAAATATTTGGTTTTCAAAATATTTGATATTTATGGTCATATTCAAACATGAAAAAATTAAATAAAGAAAATATAAACATTTTTCTCATTCGGTGGAGCACTGAAGGTGTTTGGCTTTCAACAATAAAAATTAAAAAGCAACTTAATTTTGCAGATGTGATGTTATTTATTTTTTTTTGTTGGTATTCATTGATATGGGGCATTTAAAAATATTTATCATGAAAAAATAATGTTATCAACAGTAATCAAAAAACTGATAATTTATAAAAACAAGGACTAAATTTTTTAAAAAACTAATACTTTTATCAATCAAACAGATAATTCATAAAAAAATAAAAAAACAGCTAAACATGGAATATTTCTCAAGACCTAAATGAATTTTGAGAATTAAACATCTAAACTCTTTAAAAATAAATTTAAACATTTTTAAGCATGGAAATATCCTAAAAAACATCTAAGTCATTAAAATATGGATCAAACATCTGAAAAGTAAAAGAGAAATATGAGAAAAGAAAAAAAATATGGAAATATCATTAAACATTAAAAAGGAATATCCTCAACAAGCTCATTATCATAGAAAATTTTAAGATTTGTTTGGAAATATTTTTAAACATTTAAGCATGGAAATATCCTCAACATTTATCCATGGACCATTTAACCTCAACATTAATATGGAAATATCCTCAACATTTAAGCATGAAAAATATTTCAACATTTAACCATGCCAAAATATCCTCAACATTTAAGCATGGAAATATAATCAACATTTAAGCATGGAAATTTGAAAAACATTTAAAATGGATTTAAATAACATGGAAAACAATTTAAGCCAAAAAAAAAAATCAACATTTAATAGAGAATAAAAATAATTGAAAACATTAAAAGCATTTATTTATCATAATTCAACATTTAAAATTTGAAATATTTTCTTTGTAAAATGGAAAAAACCTCAAAATTTAAGCATGTTCTTTATCCTCAACATTTAAGCAAAGACAAAATCAACATTTATTATAGAAATATTAAATTTGAGCATGGAAATACATCCTCAACATTTAAGCATGGAAATATCCTCAACATTTAAGCATGGAAATATCCTCAACATTTAAGCATGGAAATATCCTCAACATTTAAGCATGGAAATATCCTCAACATTTAAGCATGGAAATATCCTCAACATTTAAGCATGGAAATATCCTCAACATTTAAAGGCTTAAATGAAACCAGAAAGAGGAAAATATTTATCCTCAATTGAAAATGATAGACTTCTAATCTAATTTAAAATATTAATGAAAAAAATTGCATAAATACCTATATATTAGTTCAAATAAACATGATAGAAATTATTAAAAAAATTTAATATTTTGGGATAATATTTTAAACAGAATTTCTTTTGGTTTTAATAATAAATATAAATATCTAAGTTAGGAAACATCCTACTTTCATCTCAAAATATGGGAATAACAAATTTATTTTCAAAAAAATCATAAACACTTAATTTTATGGAAATAGGATGCAAAATAGAAAATTTGCAAATTAAGTTATTTTTGCTTCAAAAACATTCAATTTCATTTATCTTTAAAAATAATTTTTTAGATTAGACCTTATCAAAAATGAATTTTCTTTTTTGATAATTTTTTCAAATTTTTTTGCATTCATTTTGTTTAACGAAAATTTCTTAATTTCATTGTATAACTATTTTTTATTTTATCTTTTAAAATTCATATTTTTTGATTATCTTTTACAGGCTTTGATCTATTTAGCCTAATGCATAAACTTTTGAAATTATCAAAAGAACTTTTGAGATTAGTTCTACTGACTTTCCAAGAGAATTGTCTGTTCATCTTGAGTTGTATCTGGAATATCTTACATTCTGGGAACATCAAAATCTTTCCTAAATCAATTTTTGAGGACTTTGCTGACAATATCAGCTATTTAAGATCTTATACATAGATTATTTCTAAATTTTCCTTTTTCGTGTAAAGTTCATTTCAGCATTTCATTAATATAACAGGTTTTTTATTTAGTGTTTCAATTGTGATTTATTCAATGATTAATTAAGTAAAAAGTGGTAATGAATAAATTTCATTGATATTTCCAAAATTTAGAAGGTCACATGAAAAAACATTACGAAATAAAACAAAAAAATTCTAAAAATTTTTGATTTTTTCTGTTTTTTAAAAAAATAAGAGAAACATTTTCCTTTTTTTTTAGTGTTAATTTATTTTAAACTTTTTAAGACAATTTCATTGTGCATTGCACAGTGACTTAAAGAAGAGATAAATAAAGTCAATATTACAATACCAACTGATATTTTCTAAAATATACATATATATAAAATATATATCCATTTTAAAAGAAATTTTCAAGTCGAAAAGAAAATCACCAGATTTGTTTTTAATTTTTGTTGAAAATAGATTTGGGTTAAATTTTATTTCTTTTAAAAGACAATATTTTGATTAAAAGTTTGAAATGAAACAAAATAAATTTTTAAAAATTTTTATTAAATATTAAAATTTAGCAAAGAAATAAATATATATATATATATAATTTTCATTGAAAAAAAAGTATATTTAAAAAAAATATATATATATATAACAGACACATAAAAATGAAATACAAATATAGTAAATTCTAATGTTATAACATATCCCAATTTAAAAAATATTAAATCAAATTTTAACAAAAATTCAGATTCTTTATAAAAGAAATAAAATGTTTTAAAAAAAAGAAAAAAAATGCAAATTTTTTTTCAGACTTGTGAATAAATAACCAATATTTTTTTTATAATGATGAAAATAATTGAAATTCATTCCAAACATGAAACATTTATTTAGTTTTTTTTATATTTTTAAGTAAAAAAGAAAAATAAAACAATATATATATATATTTATTTATATATATATATATATATATAGTAAAATTAATAAATTTGATTTTAACAGAATTAATAAATATCAATAAAAAAAATTAAGAAAAATATTCATAAAAATAGATAAAATAAAAATTATAATAATAGCCAAATTTTAAAATTTTTGGGATAAAAAAAAAATTATACAGAATGTATAATAGCATATTAATAAAAAATTTGATTTAAAATTCAAAGATTTTCAAAAATTATTATTAACTAATAATAAATAAATTCAAATAAATGAATACTATCATTTTAAAAAAATATATATAAATTTATCACATAAAAAAAAAAAATAATATATACAGGGTGCGATGGGTAAATTGTCACCATTTTATATTTTTAATTTCATGCATGCATTGTTTTTTTTTGATTTTGTTGACTGCACAGTATAGTAGGGTCAGTTGGGCACCATCTCTGAGAAAAAAAGCACCATGACGCAATTCATTCCACCAGAAATTTGGAAATGGCATGCTGTACTGCTTGGCATGCCAGAAGCTCCAATACAAACATTTCAGAGTGTTTGGGTGTCAATCTGAGGACAGTGCAGAGGATTTGGAAAGAGTTGGATGAGTCTAATGGTGATTATGAAGGTATGGCAGCTCAGAAAACTCACTCTGATCATTCTGATAAGAAAAGAACTCCCAAATTTGTTGGTGAGGGCCTCAGACTCAACATGGAGGCCTACATCAAGTGCCTTGAGGAGGTAGTGCTGCCCTGGGTCAAGAGGGTGGCTGCTGGAAGAC
This sequence comes from Acanthosepion pharaonis, assembly GCA_903632075.3. Lineage (NCBI taxonomy): Eukaryota > Metazoa > Mollusca > Cephalopoda > Sepiida > Sepiidae > Acanthosepion > Acanthosepion pharaonis. Next base: position 234,154 of record CAHIKZ030002266.1, read on the forward strand.
CCTATATCTGGCAACAGGACTCTGCACCATGCCACACAAGCAGGAGAACCCAGTCATGGCTGTCAGACAATTTCTGCGACCACATCACCCCTTACATCTGGCCACCTAACTCCCCAGACTGCAACCCCCTTGATTATTATGTGTGGGGTGCAGTTGAATGAGAGACCAACAAAACTCCTTGTAACACCAAAGATGAACTGAAGGCAAGGATTATGGCAGCATTCACCAACTTAAACAAGGAGACCTTCCAGAAGAGTTGCAGGAGATTCCAAAGTTGTCTGGAGGCCGTGGTTGAAGCCAATGGTGATTTTATTGAATAAATTTGCTCTTTAGTATTTCAAGATATTTTTGTGAAATTTGGTTAAATATATCTGTTAAAATAAGATGTCAGTGTTATTTTCATTTTTGTAATTTAGACGACAATTTATCCATACAACCCTGTAATATATATATATATAAATAAATATATTCCCATTATAGCAACCAAATATTTTATTTATTATTTTAGATATTTATGGACATGTTTTATAAATGGGATATTTTTTAATTGTTATGAAAATATTTAATTTTATATTTTATCAAATAATAAAAACATATTAATAAATTAATAAAAAAAATATTTTTATATTATTTTGAAATTTTTCAAATTTGATCTTTTAATAATAATTTAGAGAACTTAAAGATATCTGCCACCATTTTGTCTTCTTTTTACTGAAAGTTTTTAAACTTTTTAATAAAAAGATTTTTATGGAAATAAAAAAAAAATTGTTTTAAAATTTAAATCTGTAATAAACTTCCCCATTAAAATTAAGCCTACTTTTATAAAATTGTTTTTTTAAAATTTATTATAAATTAATAATCAAAAAAATCTAATAATGTAATGATTTAAAAAATTTTGTTTTTAAATTATGAATCTATTTATAAAAAATCAAAGGATTAATTTAAAAACTGAAAAATTAAGATGGATTTTCTTAATTTTTTCAAATTTATTTTATTTCATTACATGTCCAAGTTGAAAATATAGTTTATTTAAAAAAATGGAAAAATTCTGTTTATGACTTATAATTTTCATCACAAATCAAAAAGTGGAAAAAATCGATTTTTTATATAATTCAATATTCATTTATATTTTCATGGATCAAGTCTTAAAAACAAAATAAAAAAGTGTGAAATATAACATTATTTAATGAATGTTTTCAAAAATATTTATTTCGAAATAATATTGATAACCAACAAAATGAAATCTGAATGTAAAATACCATATAAAATCATGAAAAAAAAAATTGATTTTTTTTCATTCTGGTCAAATCTTTGAAAGAAAAAAATTGAATTTAATTTTTATAAAATTTTTTACTAAAATAAATAAATTTAATCTTATTTTAAACTCAAAAAAAGTTTGAGGGCAAACCTTATTTTCATCAAAAAACCATTTGGTTGAATTTTTGAAAAATAAATGTTTTTTGTAAAACATTTCTTTTTCATATTGAATTTTCCATTTACAAATTTTTTTTTAAAAAAATAAAGTGAATTTTTTTTTCATTTATTTAGTTTATTTTTTAAAATTAGATTTGTGTTTATAAAAAAATAATTTACAAAAATGGATGGAATTTTAATCTGGGAAGATTCAAAAATTTTTCTTTTTATAAAAAAAACAATTTTTTCTAAAAAAAATTTTTTTTTTAAAGATGATAAAATTGAAAAATGTATTTTCCAGCAAAAAAATCATTTAAAATCAATTGTTTTAATTTTTGTTTGAGGGTAACTGATTTTTTGAAAGACAAATTGGCAATTTTTAAATATAAAGCTTTTACAAAAAAAAATATTTCATTTTCCATTAAATGAAAAAATAAAACGAAAAATAACATAAATATTTTATAATTTATAATTAAATATTCTGAATAATAAAATTTTTATACATTTTCTGTTGTATTTACTTTTATAATATAATAAAGGAAAAATATATTTAAATTTAGAAATTTATATTTTGTTAAAATTTTTTAGGAATTATTCAAAATTTGAAAAAAATGTACAAATGATTTTTTAAATATTGCGCAAATGTTCTGATGAAATCATGAAATATAATTGAAAAGATAAATAAAAATAAAATTTACAAATATATATTAATTCAATATTTTTTTTTCCAAAATTTTAATTATTTTGTTTTTTTTTAATTTTCATTTTGTAGTAAGGAAATAAAAAATATGATTTTTAAAACAAAAAAATGAATTTGAAAATGAATTATTGAAAAAAAAAAAAAATATAAATTTAATTGATAAAAGATGAAATTTGGGAGATTTTTAATGATTTTGATTATTGTCCATTAAATCTTTAGAATTTGGTTTTTTTCGTTTATCCTGGATATTTAAAGAAAATCATTCAATATCACAAAACTTTTTTAAAATATTTTTCAATGTCATTTCAAATTAAAAATATTAAAAAGATTGAATTTAAAAAGAATTTTTAAAAAAAAAATATGGAACATGATATGTCAAGCCTTGAAGGGAATTGAAAATAATGTCATGACAATGGACAATGAAGAAATATCATGTGCACAAATTCAAATTCACTGAAAGAATTTCAAAAAAAAATGACAAAATAATTTATGATTTTTTTGATTTAAATATATAAATATATATATAAAAATATAAAAAAAATATTTTTTAAAAAATATATATTTTTTTGAAAATTTAATTTATACTGTTTATCACATCCCAAAAAAAAAGCATCAGCCGTAAACATATTCAATATGAATTATAAATTAAAAAAAAATTAATTCAATTTCAAAAAATTAAGAAAAGTGAAAATTTTTTCAAGTCAAACTTTTGTTGAAAATATCAAAAATAAAAAATATAAAAATAAAAGATATCATAACCTTCAAAATTAATAAACAAATGAAATTTTCTATATATAATTAAATTAAATAATATTGATATAACACTACTATCAAATTTTAATAATGGAAAACATTTCCAACATTTAAATAAACCATTTTTTTTCATTTTATTTTTGTATCTTTTTCTTGAAAAATCATATATATATATATATATATATATATATATATATATATATATATATATATATATTTCATATATTTAATCCATAAACATTAGAAGCAAACAATTTAAAATTTAGATATGCAGTTTGGAATTTTTATCATTTCTATTCAAAAATTCATATATGTGATTATTTTTGGCAATAATTTAGTTTATTTTTTTAATCTCGTCTTTTAAAATTATATATTCTACAAAATTCGATTCAGTTAAATAGTAATTCAAATTCTAACCCACATTTTGACTTAATAATAGAACTGATCTACGTCAAGGACCATCTGCATTTTTAAAATTTTTTCTATCAAATCGCCAGAAATAAAAATACATTTAAATCTTAATTATTTGTTTTCAATAATGTGATTTTGTCTAATTTATATAAATAAAATATATATAATATATCTAAATCTTTTATAAAAATGTGGAATGTTTTGATAAAATTTTCTGATTTATAAATTGTGTCTAAAGAATTCTCTCTCAATTTTTTCACAAATTGAAGTGTTTGGCGATTTTAACGCCCATCACACCAAGCAATTTTAAGAATGCTACTAAATTGAATTCAGGCATTCAAAAAAAATTTTTCATTGTAATTCCCTCATGCAGATATATTTTAACTTCCCCTTTATTTTTTTGCCTTCAACCAGGATTTTTTAAGGCCTCTATTTTGGATCTGTGTTTTTACCTCCATCCCCGAAAAAAATTGGAATTAACGAGCATTCATGTATTCTTGGTAATTTTTTGATCAATTTGTAGTGTCTGTTAACATCTCCTTCAACTGGGTTTTTTTGCAAAATTTTTTTCCATTTATGAAAATTTTAACATCGTTCTACTATCAATTTTTTTGGGACTCATTTTTTGATTTAAAGATAAGCTCGATGTCCCTGGGATGTTGTTTTTAAATTTGTTTCAAGAGTAGAATTTTTATTGAGGTCTCATCCTTTTTAGACTATTGGAATTACTAATTTTAAATCTCAAGGAAATATAAAATAAATTTTTTTCGTTTCTCCTCCCTTGGTTTTCTGCTGCTTGCTCAGTGCCATTGAATATTTAGGAACCACTTCTTTCAAAAATTTCATAAAACATGTCTGACTGCAATAGATTCTCTTTTCTCTGTATATATGTAATGTTGAAAGCGTGTCCTCAACGAAGCTAAGTCATTATTTGCTGCTCGAATGAAGGAACGTATTGCATCTCACAAATTCAGTTTCAAAGATTATTGGCGTCTCTGCAAAAAAGCGTATTAAACAATAAAAAACCCTCTATACCTATTTTTGTTCAACCAGTTTGAAGTCCTGACCTCCTCTGCCGACAAGGCTGAATGTTTTGCTCGGAAATTTTCATTCAATTCAATTTTTTCGACTCTTCCGGTGTACCCATACCCGACTTCCCTCTTAGAACTGAGGCCCTATTGAGTGGGTTACACATAACCCCATTTTTTGGTATTGGGCATTATCTCTAATTTAGACCCCAACAAGGCTAGTGGTGGAGATGGGATACCAGCCATTGTCTTGAAGAAATGTGCGCCTGAACTGGCGCCCTGCCCTCTCTCTAAACTATATAACTACTGCCTTAAAGGAATCTTGTTTTCCTGACTGCTGGAAGTCCTCATCGATTGTTCCTGTCTTTAAGAACTCTGGAGACCCCTCTGACCCTTCTAAGAACCGTCCTATCAGTCTCCTACCCCTCTTCGGCAAAGTCTTCGAAGCCCTAATCAATGCAAAAGTGGTTAACCACCTTACATCCCATGATCTGCTCTCAGACAAGCAATATGGTTTCCGCTTTGCCCGATCTACAGCTGATGTGCTTACGGCCATCACTGAAATTGTCTACCAAGCTCTTCAAAATAACGGGAGAAGCTCGTGCCGTGGCCCTAGACATCTCCAAAGCATTTGATAGGGTTTGGCATGCCGGCCTTCTTCGCAAAGCTCCAGGGTTATGGCATTACAGGTCGATTGTTTGACCTAATACAATCATTCCTGTCAAACCGTGAATTGAAGGTCGTTCTCAACGGATTCTCCTCCAGTTCCTATCCCACGAACGCAGGTGTTCCTCAAGGCTCCATCCTAGGCCCCACTCTATTCCTTATCTTCATAAATGACCTTCCTGATGCCATAGATTCCCAAGTTGGCATCTACGCGGACGACACCACAATTTATTCCTGCCTCAAAAACAAATCTAGTGTCACTGACAAAACTAACCTGGCCGTGCGTCTCGAAAAGGACCTCCAATCGGTTGTGAACTGGGGCAGGAATTGGCTGGTCAACTTTAACGCCTCAAAAAAACAAAACTGCTCTCTATTAATCACCACAGAGATCCTTCCCTGCCCCCCATTAGAATGTCTGACGCTCAACTTCTCGAGAGCACCTCTCTGCGGCTGCTCGGTCTCACGTTGACTGCTGACCTGAGATGGAACAAATACATTGAGTCAATTGCTTCGTCCACCGCAAGGAAAGTTGGCTCCCTGTGCCGCGCCAGGAAATTTTTCTCCCCGGAATCGATCCTTCAAATCTACAAATCAACCATTCGCCCTTGCATGGAGTATTGCTGCCATATATGGTCTGGAGCCCCTTCTGTTTGCCTCGGGGTTCTTGATAAGATCCAGAGACGGATATGCAATGTAATTGGCCCTGATCTGGCATCTCGTCTGCAGTCACTCTCTCACAGACGTGCCATCTCTCTCTGTCTTTTTTTACAAATACTTTCATGGTAATTGCTCCGATGAGCTGCTTTCGCTGGTTCCCAGACTTCATGAATTCAAGCGCCCTACGAGGCTGGCATCCTGCTCTCACCCTTTCACTGTCGAAACTGTTAAATGTAGCCATCTCTTCTACTCCAATAGCTTCATGTCTCGCACCTCTTGCCTGTGGAACTCCTTCCTGTCTTCCTTTTTCCCTGATAGCTATAATCTCCAACTATTCAAATGTAATGTCAATCGACATCTCCAGTTGCCTTGATCTATCCACTATCCTTCTCCTCATCCTCCTTTATCATTATATCTGCTCTGGCTTGCTCTTAACCTCCAAATTTTCTGTAACCCCTTGCATCCTAGTGGCTTCACCTTTGCCTTATCATTGGGGTGAAAAACTTAAAAATAAAGATAAACTGCAACAAAAAGCTGGGGTGTACTGACAGACCATTTTGTTTGAAAATTATAGGATTGGATGAATATTCAATGAAATAACAATTATATAAAAAAAGAAATGACCACGAGGGACAAAAAATAAAGTATTGGCAGACTTTGATTGAATAATGCAGAAGACATCATTGAAAAAAAGAAAATGTCTGTCAGAACAAGAAATCAGAAAATATGATATATTTCAAATAAAATGGCCAAAAGCATGTCCAAAATTATCAAAAACATATATCATAAAAATTGCCTTTAAAAACTGAAAAAAAATTCATCTTGATTAGTTTTACCAATGAAAAAAATTGGAACGACAAATCTGATTAAAATGCTTCCATATATAAAAAAGAAACAGATGGATTTTTTGAACAGAATCATATGGAAAGGACAAAAGATTCCTGGACATTATCATAAATTTTAAGGAAGGAAGATATATTGTCTGAAAAAAAGAGAAAAAGAAAATATAGTTTTGAAAGAACTAGAAAAAAAAAGAAAAATAAATAAATATGAATAAACAGATAAGTTTGTTTATCTCTGCCCTATAAAATTAACAGTATATATACAAATATATTAATAAAGTTAATCAATGCATTTACCATTATTTGGTTTTTTATCTATTCCTCAAATTGATTCTCCAAAATTTATTCATTCAACATTGGAAGATGCTGTAATTGAAATTTTTTATGAAATCATATATCCAAGTTTTGGTTATTTTTATTTTTTTCTTTTTTTTTTGTTATTAAAATTTTTTTAGTTAATCTAATGGCGCATTTGTGTTGTCTCATGGGATGAATTAAAAATAATCTGTTTTTTAAACTTTCAAGGCCATGTGCTTTTAAGAGGAGTCTAAAGTAGCTGATTTCTGATAAATGTTTATATTTTCTTTTCGTTTGTGTTAAAGATGCTGATGAAGAAATTTATATATGAAATTTACATTCAAATTTATGATTTCAAAAATATTTAAATCCATGAAACAATATACAATATATATATATATATATATATATATATATATATATATATATATATATATATATATATGAGAGAGAGAGAGAGAAAATATCAAAAATTAGAAAAATTTTCATTATTATTTAATTAAACTTATATAACTTATATAAATGGGAAATTGCCACATAAATACTCTCAATTCAAACTACATATTCAAGCAACTGTGAAAGAAACTAGCTTCCCAAATTTCATGAGAAAACACATTAAAAAGCAATTTACAAGAGTGCAAGACATTCAAAAATATATTTTCAAATATAAGCCTGATTTTCCTTTTCACATTGATGCCAAAAAGTTAAGACATTCACTTTCAGATCTTGAGATCAGAGTTTAAATATCACCATAGATTTATTTGTCAAAAAGATGAATCTTGATTTTATCAGTCTGACAAAATAAATATTACAACTGCATTTTTAAAAATTTAAAAAATGCCGGTTTAAAAATTTATACACCACAGTTGACTTCCTGTTCTTTGAGTGAAATTTTAAGAGAAGAACTGTTTTGAAATGCCATATATTAATGCTAAACAGGAAATTTAATTTCATTATCTCCAAAAGTGTGTTGTTGTGCAAACTACTGATCATATCAGATTAAAAACTCTCTCCCAGAAACTGCAACTAAGGTACATGTTATATATATTGATCATAAACCACAGGTAGGCTCTTTTGAATTGAACAATTTAAAATATGCAAAGCAGTTAAACAAGGAGACAGTCAATTTAGAGGATTGTGGAATAACTAGTTTGCTGTGTGAATTTCATAAAAGAGTTTAATAGTTTAAAGGATACATTTTAAAGATTAGTAAAAAGACTTGAACATAGTTATGATTGTAATGGTTAGGAAAAATCATCTTGGGAAAATATCTCACAAAGCAGCAAATAAATGGGAAGAAACTTTTTTGAGTGGAACTAACTTTCAAATGATTAGAATAATAAGGAAAAAATATAATTTATCTAATTTAAGTGGCACAGTGGGTCTTAGCTGTGAGCATTATAGCTGGTTTGAACTAACCAATGTGGCATGTCTGAAAATTTTCCTTGATAATAGCAATAGACTAGGGTGAGGCTTGCAGCATTTTACAAATATGGATAAAGGGGTTATTATTATGGTAAATAATCATATTTTCAGAAAAATAATAATATCCTAGCAATGGATGTGTAAAAAAAATTTTTTAAAAATTCTCTCTCTCTCTTTCTATATATATATATATATATATATATATATAGTGTGTGTGTGTGTGTGTGTGTTTTTTTTTTTGCCAACTATGTAACAATCAATAAGTAATTTAATAAAACAGACCTCATCAGATCAAGACTTCCATGTGGATGTCATGTATTACATCAACCCCATTCAGAAATATCTAAACTGTCAGCTGTATACAACTTCCTCAGATCAATAGTTAAAAATGAAATTGAGTGAATAAAGCCTGTGAATCTTGGCAAAGAGCATCCTTCTTTGAAACTTGTGGATTGGTGCTAGAGAATCACAAAGAACTATACAAAATGTCAGAAAAACTATCAATTGAAGATTTTTAACAGCAGCAACAACTAAAATCGAGAGGACATGTAACTCAAAGAGAAAATAATGACATAATCAAGATGTTGACATTCCACATTTCTTAAAAAAATGGGTAGGAAGGACCCCCCCATTAATACTAGAAAGATCTATAACAGCTACTGGAATTGAGAAACCAATTTAGTTGAAAATTTTTTAAATTAAGTCTCCATCTATAATTAAAAAAACAATTTAAAATTATACTGGACTAAAAACCTATTTCCTAAAAAGGTTAAAAAATAGTCTCCATCTATTTGGAAAAATTGATAACAGCTGCTGGACTTAAGAAACCTATTCAATAAAAGAATCTTTTTAAAAAATATTTCAATAAATTTCAAATTTTTGAGAAGATTTTTCAATGAATCAATGAAAAAGTTTCTTTTACAAAAAAAATGCTTTTATTATTATTAAAATTAATGAAAAAATTCGCTGTCCATATGTTTAAAATGTAAAAAATATATTATGCTGGCTTAGATATACAAGTGTGAAACATGGAAATTAAAAACAAACTCACAAATGTGTAAAGATCAGTGAAAAGATAAATGCTGGTAATAATTCTAAGAGAAAAGATTACAGATGAAGCACAAGGTTGCTTTATTATTACCCAAAGATTAAGAAATGCAGTAAGATGAAGATGTAATTATAAGATAAAGAATTTTGCAAGATTTTATGAATGTTATAAAAACAGACATTATAAAAAAATATATATATATATATATATATATATATATATATATATATATATATATATATATATATATATATATATAAGTGTGTGTGTGTGTGTATATATATAAAAAATGAAAAAAAGGATAAAAAAATTATATAAATAAAAAAATGTTTTAAAAATGTGGAAAAATTGTTAACTCATCATTCTTTAGAACTCAATTAAGGACAAAACATAAATATATGCATGACATTCAAAAATAAAAAGGGAAGAAAAAAATATTACCTCCTTGGGTTTTTTTATAATTCAGACAGGTTATATTTATTTCCAGCCAGCTATTGCATAAATTTGCAAGAGGGATTAATAAGACTTAATATAAATGGTCTCAAGAATTTTTAAATTAATTTTAGATACTTCGACTTTTTTTAATAAAATTTTGACAACATTAATGACCATTTCCTTTTTATTAGGTAGGGTGGATCAGTCTGCTAATATATTGCTTTTTGTTCATTTTATTTTTTGTTGCATATTAGCTTTCTTTAGATATATTTACATTTAATTTTTTAAAAAGCAGAGATCTTTCATATGTGGCAATAGAGTTAATTGTATAGATAAAATTACTAGCTTATTCATGCAAGCAGTATAACCAATGCAACTGTAAAATTATTGAAATATTGGCATCATATTTTAATTATATAAGTAAACTAATAAATATATACATTTGCCAGCACCTCCACAGTATTTTATTGCTTATTGCCTGTATTTGTGTCTAAGTGTTTTCTTTTGATATTTTTTAACATTTTCAAAACATCCATTGAAATGTATGGTTTTATGAAATTGTCATACAAATTTTTTTATTTCCTTATTTTATGGCAGCCATTTTGATTATTTTGATTCTAAGCTGACAGGAAACCAACAAAGTCAGAAGCAGAAAGGCAAAACGTACAAATTAAAGTCAGTCATACACATACATACTATCTGCATATATATATATATATACACACACACATATACTGTGTCTTTGTGTGTGTGTATATAATATATATATATATATATATATATACACACATTACATTGCATATAGACATATGGTTCTGTTTTTAATATTTTGTTCTCTCATGTGATACGACGTCATAAAACTGCAACATGAATTTACAACCCGCGTCTGCTATTCCGTAAGTGTTATCGTCGCATAGCAATCTTCGATATTAACATAACAGAATATCATCTTTGATGTTGAATATCTTTGTTCAAATGTCCGTATAACCACTCTGAAGATGGCTCATGTGAGCTGAAAGCTTAGATCAAGGAACAGCTTAATAAAAATATCCAAATGTTGGACAATTTTTGTCTTTATTTTCTCCCAAAATTAAAGCAAATATACAGAGTTTAGAATGGCTCATGGCCAAACATAATAGAAATTTATTGTCTGTTATATTTAACAATATATGTTTGAGTATATTATATATATATATATATATATATATATAAATGTATAACCTTGAGTTCTGTATTTTTAATGAAACATGTATAAAAAAGGATTATGCCTAAATATACAAAAATATATATATATATATATATATATATATCTGTGTGTGTATTTGGCAGCAATCCTCTTTATACAAGTTTCATTAAAAAATGACTGACAAAATACTGCGATAAGTTTTTTATTTTTATTTAATTTCTCTTATTTTTTTATCATTTTCTTGTATCTCTAGATACATACATAACACAACCCATACATTCAGTTAAAAAAACCCAAAAAACATTCATATAACTCTAGATACATACATAAAACATTCTATACTTTCAGTTAAAAGTAAAAAATAAAACCATCTTTAATAATGGCTAAAAGTATAGGCAAAAGCACTGACATACAAAACATTTAGAAAATTTCTACCTAATTTATGTCCAGAAAAGAAGAAAATTATAAGAACACAAGAGAAATTAAATGAAAAAATTAAGTCAGTCATTTTTAATGAAACTTGTTTACATTATAGATAGATAGATAGATAGATAGATAGATAGATAGACATTTGGACCGATTGGGATAGATAGATAGATAGACTAATTTTATTCATGTTAAACAAACCCACAGATAAAAACAAAACGTAAGTATTTCAACAACATTAATAGGGTTTTGCATATGTCTTTTTTTATTTTTAAATCATTTCACCACAAGCAAAGTGACAATGCCACTAAGAAACACATGGTTACTGAGAATGAAATAATCTGAAAAAACTTTATTAAGCTGAGAGTTCAGTAAAAGAACAAGATTTAAGGAGACAGGACATGATGACTGACATTGCAATTTAATATTTGAAGAGCACAGTTGATAGGAAAGCAAGAAGCCAGAAGAGAGTTCTGCAAGTAGGAAATGTGAGAAAAAACTTTTTGTATAGAATTTATGGTTACATCAAATAATTTCAAGAGTAAAATGATGTGACTGAGCTGCCAATCTAGTACTGTGCTTAAATTTGTGATGCCAAGGTATCAAAGAAGAAAATTGACCAGTTGAAAATATTTATAGAAAAGGCAAAGAGAAGCTATGTTTCAGCAGTGGAAATATGACTGAAGCTAAGATGTCAGGTCAGAAATAATAACATTTCAGATATTTCGTTGAATTTGTCAAGAATCTCTAGATACATAGCCACATCACCAAAGCATATACGGCAACAATACTCAATGCATGGATGAATGGTAGACTTATAAATGTTTAAGAAGATTGGCAAGAAAGATTGTCTAAAACAGCACTGTGAACTTAGCTTTCTTAGCAGGAGGCTATCAATGGATTCAATATAATTGTTCAACTTCATGTCAGTGGAAAACATTACTCTGAGAAGGTGCAATTAGTTACAATCTTGGGTGTTAGCATCAATCAAATTGATATTAAAAAAAAGTTCTTTAACAGAGAGCAGTTTTGTTTTGGAATTAACAGGCCATTTGTTGCCCCAGTTAACAACAGATTGAAGCTGCCAATTTCACCTTATCAAACCTATCAGACTTATCATTAAGACAGGAGTAAATAGTTGTATCAACATAGATACTGCAACTAGAACAGTTGACATTGTGAAGGTTAATGATGAAAATTAGGAATAAAGTAAGTCCAATAGATCACAGAGGGTTTCCTTTGGTGGTTTATACTTGGACCTACAAGTAGAAACATATAAGGACATCTCCATGTAGAAACATATAAGGACATCTCCATGCACACACACCTTCATTCATTCCTTTTGTATATTATCTAGTTTGCTAAGGCAATAAAAATAATTGTATATTCATTCATAAACTTTCTTGCTTCTTGTACTTTTATTTTTATTGCAACTTTTACTTGGATCATCAATTTACTGTTGTGAGTAAATGTTTCATTAAACAAAAGACAAAATATTAATCAAAAATTAATAAAGTTTGACAATGCTTCATATAACAAAAAGTGAAAGTGAAAGTAAATTTTAATCAAAAACTAATAATAATGGCTGATGATAGATATTTCATCTAATAAAAATAAAAGTGAAAGTAATTTTTTTTTTAAAAATGAATAATAATGAAAGTTGATAATGCTTCATCTAATTAGAAATGAAGTAATACTCATAAAATTAATAATAATGGTTGACAATACTCCATCTAATCTATATAAATAAATGTGCATGTCAATGATGCATGGTGGAGTAATAGATAGCGGCTTGGATTGAGGAATCACAGGGCCAAGTTTGAATTCCATTTGAATCCATTACATTCAATTATGTGCTAATACCCTTGGGAAAGATATGAATCCTCTTCTTCTCCCCCCCCAGCAAGACAGACTGGATTCTATAGCCTTGGATGGCAACTGGTCTACCACAGAAAGAAATGGCAACCTACTGTGAGAAAAAAAATCTGCTTTATTAGTCATGTATCAAAAGATACATGATCAACTAAGCGTGTATCATGCATGGCACATATGTGATACATGCTTAGGTGATCATGTATTCAGAATGTCAATGCATCACACTTTTCCATAGCCCAACATATCATACGATTTTAGAATCAGGTGAAAATAACCCATGAAATGAAAATAATTGTATGGAAAGTAAGGACCTACGTACATCAAATTGTCTTTAAATTAAGTGGCAGCAGAAGACTTATTATTGAACTTTTATAATGTAAGCTTAAATATTAATGCAATACTTAAAGGCAGCTATCAATTTTGAGTTTTTCTGTATTTTCTTGTTGCCTATGACTGCAGAAAGAAATCTTGCAAAAGAAGTTTGTCAACAGAGGATAAGATTGCAGTCAAAGGAGCCAAGGTTTCAGCGAGGAAAAGAAAGTCCCATGCATATAAAAAAAACAGGTCAAATGGCAACCAGGAGAACTTCCAGTGCTGAGAATATGCAAAGGCTTAAGAATTTTCAAACTCCTGAACAAGCCAAAGGCCTAATCAAGAGCCTTTCACAGGAGCTATCTTAATTGTCACCTTATAGGGTGACTTTTAAGCTTGTAAAAAATAATATAAAAAGATACACTCTAATGTTGAGATGATCAAAAATTATACTCTAAACAACTTATAGAAGTTTTTTTCATTATTTTGGAGGTAGGTAACTTCCTTTCTGTTTCATTTGTCTGACCAAAGGTATTGCTGCTTAGCAAAATGAAAAAAAGCCTTTGTCATTTGATGCTACAGTCTAATAAAAATTGATCTTTTTCCTTAAACTTTAATATTATTTTTTACTAGCTTAAAAGTCACCCTATAAGGTGACAATTAAGATAGCTCCTGTGAAGGGCTCTTGATGAGGCCTTTGGCTTGTTCAGGAGTTTGAGAATTCTTAAGTCTTTGCATATTCTCCTGGTTGTCATTTGACCTGGGTTTAAACTTTCTGATACTTTTACCAAAAGACACTTTTTTGCCGCCTTTTTCTTGTTTCTTTTTTTCAGTCAAATGTGAAATGCAACTTTGAATCAACTCCTTGTAAATCCTTCACTCTCTTTTTCTTTCTTTTTAGTCATTCATTTTTACCTTTTTCTTCTTTCCTTCCTTCTTTAATAAATATTGAGAGACCCCTGGAATTTTCTTTTTAATTTTTCAGCTTATTTTCTTCATTCCTCTTCTTTTCTTTTTCCTAACTTTTTCAGTAAATCCCCGTTGAACTGTTGCTCAATGAATGGCTGACCCAATCATTTCCCATTAAATTCTTTGCCTAGTCTTCTTTCTTTTTATTCATTCTCTTTTACTTTTTTCATTCCTTCTTCAGTAAATCACCACTGAACCCTAGAATTACCTCCCTTTAAATTCTTTACCTAGGCTTCTTAACTATTTTTATCATCCTCTTTCTTACTTTCTCTTATAACTTGCTTCTTTTCAAATATTTTTCAACTTTCCCCCTTCTAACATTACTCTTTCATCTTCTTCAATTCTCTCAACCTCTTCATCTCAACCCCCATTCCTGGCAGCCATCTTATTCCCATTTCTGTTCTCTTACACTTCACCTCCAACTTCCCAGTTTCCTGTAAGTCACTCCCAGCATGCCTCAAACCTCCATCTTTCTTTGCACTGACTTTTCTTCCCTTCTTTCCCCTCCACATCTTGCCAGTGTAGTTACTTCTTCATTTCCTTTCATCAAACAGTCTACTTGGGTGAAAAGATTTAAACAGACCCAACTTTATTGATGTATTGATTACTGGATGTTAATGAGGGCTGTTTTTTGAGCCGTTGCTCAATGAATGGCTGACCCAATATCTCTGACTGTACTATACTGGCTTGTTCGCAGTAGTAGGAGCTGATCATCAGCAGGAATTTATGGGATAAAATAAAAGTAAAAGAAGTGAAGAATAAGAAAAAGGTGTGCAGCTTAAAAAGAAAGTAAGAAGCAAGTGAAAGTATATCAGGTGAAGAAGTTTTTGAAGAAAAGAAAAGTTATCAATTAAAATTCTTGTCAGAAAGAAGATTAGGAAATTAGACTCTGAAGGAAAGAAAAGTTTGAGTGAAGAATATAAGCATTATGTTTCTTTTAAAAGAAGAAGAAAAAAGTAGAAGAGGAGTTATGTAGAGGAGGGAGACAAAGCAGAGGAAAGAAAAAGTGATATGAATAAAAATAAAACTTGAATGAAGAAGAAGAAAATGGAAGAAAAGAAGAATAATGGAAAAAGTAAACTAAAAGAAAATGAAGGAGAAATCAAAAAGAAGGATAAAAAGCATAATAGAAGAGAAGGAAAGGAAGGAAGAAGTATAGAAAACAAAATAAAAAAAGAATACGAAAAGGAAGGAAAATAGAAAAGAAAGCAAAGGAAGAGGAATTAAAAAGAAAGAACAACAGAAGAAAAGTAAAGAAAAAATAAGAAGGAATAAAGAAATACAATAGAAACCAAAGAAGATAAGTAGAAGAAAAGAATAGAAAAGAGGAACAAATAAACTGAAGGAAGAAGAACAGAAGTAAAAGAAAGAGAGAAAGAGAAGAAAAGGAAAGAAAAAAGAAGTAAAAAAATACAACAGAAACCAAAAAAGATAATTAGAATAAAAGAATAGAAGAAAAATGAAGAAATGAGATGATTGAAAGAAAAGAAACGGAATGAGAAGAGTAAAAGAAAGAGAATGAAAATAACTAGAAATGAAGAAAAAAAATAGTGAAACAAATAAGTTAAAAACAAATTGATAAAACAGCTAATAAAAAAAGACTGAAAAAAATATAAACCAAGGAATAACTGTCATGGTTTAGACAACACCTGGCTTGTAATGGTCATTATTTGTGTTGTCACTCAAATGACCAGATTCTGGTTTGACCAGATGATCTTTGCTCTTCACTTTGCTCTTGAAATCTTTTACATTCATTGCCTTTTTCTCTTTTCCATTTTGAATCTCTCAAATTATTATTTTTTTTATTCATCATCCCCTTCACTTTTGTAATCATAGGGCAGATCCAAATGCAGAAGCCAAACTAACTCATTTCCACAATGGTCTATCAACAGCAGCCATCAGAAATTCTGGTTAAGTCATACCTGTCCATTGTTTGACCTTGTCCAACCAGTTTTGGAGTTGGTGTCCTCTCCTACATCCACCTTCAATGACGCCTTGCATGATGGTCTTGCACATGCTGTCATGCCTTTTAATGTGTCCAAACCATGCCATTTTTCTGTTTGATAGTGGCAAGAAGAGGTTCTTGGTGTCCTACGAAACATACAACCTTTTTCATCACAAACCCATTGTTTTTTTTTTGTTCTCAATAGAAAATGCCAAGGAGTTTTCTCATTCATTAGTTCTCAAACACTTGGATCCTTTGAGAACAAATGCATTTTTTTTTTTTATTTATCTGAAGACAAATAATTTCCAGTTCGACATAGGAACATGAAAAAGAAAATAGAAAGACGGAATTTTTCTTGTATTTTGGTTTTTATTTTATTTTCTTCTTTGTTTCTGAAAAAGTGACATGCATTGTTTTTTCTCATTTCTTAATTACTCTTCCATTTATTATCTTTTTAGTTTGTTTTTTTTTCTTTCATTTTATTACTTTGATCATTTATTTCTTCAGTTATTCATTCTTATTATATTTGTTTTATTGTTTATATCATTGCTTTTCCTTTCTCTTTCTTTCATTACATTGTCTATCATTCTTTCATCACATACCTTTAATTTACTTCCTTTTCCTTTGCTTATATTCCTTTTCTTTCATTTTTTTATTACATATTCTTTTTCTCTTTCTTTCATTTTTTCTTTCTTTTATTACATATTCCTTTTCTCTTTCTTTCATTTTTTCATTCTTTTATTACATATTCTTTTTCTCTTTCTTTCATTATTTGTTTTTCATTCTTTCATTGCATATTCCTTTTTCTTTCATTCTTTTATTACATATTCTTTTTCTCTTTATTTATTTCTCCTTTTTCAATACATTTTCTTTCATTCTTTCATTTCTCTCTCTTTCTTTCCTTACTATTTTTGTTCCATTACATTCTCTTTCTTTGTATACATCATTCCAAATTCTAGATATCTTCTTTTATGAGCAGTGTTATTTCAGGATGTGTGTGATTATGGCTCTCCACAAACTCATGTCATTTGTGACTCATAGTAAGTTTAGTCTTTTTGCTACCTCTCTTAATCAGTGTTCTACCAACCATTTATATAAGCTTATTTGGCGGATAATTCACTGCTTTCCTCTGTACCTCTTGTCTTCTATATCCTGCAAGTGTGAAAGTCTTCAACCACTCTTTCCTCATTATGTGCTTGAGAAATTTCAAACTTTGACATTGCTCCCATAGTCAGTATTCTCACCATCCTTCTGTAGAACCACATTTATTCCAAGTTTCTTCTTTTTTATCTCTGACAAGATTGTCCTGCATTAACTACCATACAGGAGAACTGATATTTCATAAAAGTTTAGTACTCTTTTCTTTGCTTCTAAGAATGTTTTTTAAAATACTTTGCTTAAATTTTGGAATTCATCTTTCACCATTCCTTTAGATTTCAGCATTTTCTATCCTCTGTGAAAACATTTGCCAGACAGTCGCATAGACAGAAGGTGTGTTGCCTGGAGCAGCCCTTGAGGAAAAAAACCCTGGCCATCACAAAGAAAAGAATTATACAGTGACTAGTTTTTTAAAGTTATAGAACTATTTTGTGCACCATTATAATATGAATTTCACATACTAAAACATAGTATGCTTCAAATACACACCAAACATCTTTAAATTTTATCAGCAAAAAAATGTAAAAATGATGTATAGGGAAAAAGATTAAAAAGTTAATCTTTATTTCTGAAATGAAAATTTTTAATGTTTTACAAAATAACTTTTCTTGCTTTTTTGTTGGCAAATTCTTCAATGACATCAAAAAATATTTCACCTGTCAATTGTCGCCCTATGAACAATAAATAGATAGGCAAATATATATACTATAGTTTACATTAGTCAAAATTAAAAAGATCCTTCAACTGTGAGTACTGTCTCAACATTAAAACTGCTTTTATTTTAATACTGCCTATACAGGCTTATAGCCTACAGCAGATACAAAAGTGCGACTCCTATAAAAGTGCTACCTTGAGTGGACCCTCGACTCTAACTATTCCACTGTTGCCAGATATTTAAAATTTTGTATTTGCTTGATCTTGGTGTTCATAGTTTGCATCTAAGGCTGTTCTTTTTGCTGACAACCATACATTCTCTCTTCTTTTCTGTTATTTCTGAGATGCGGTTTTTGTAACTATTTTGGACTGTTGTCCTCATCTTTGTTGTCATATTCACAACATTTCAGCTGTCATATGCTTTGGCCTTCTTCAAACCCCAATGGACAAAATAAAGTGTTCAGTTTGAAATTTCAATTACCTGAAGAAATCTGGAGTGTACAATGGACTTAACATTGTGAATGTGACAAAACAGTCCGAACAATGCAAATAGTGTAAATTATTCTATCTTCTTACAACTGATATTTGTCCTTTCTTTTTGCTTTCCTTTACTACCTTTGGAAGGCTTGCCTTTAGTTTCCTTTCTATATCTTCTGATAACACTGTCATCTGCATGTCTTGTTCAGACTACAGCTGCTGATAATGGATCCTGATAGACCTTCTAATTCTCTCATAATTGTATTATATCTGATGATAAGACACATCTTTGTCTTATACCCCTTTTCTATGTTTGTCTATATAATGAATTCATATTCTATTGATATGCAAGCAGTTTGCTCTTGGTATAAGCTCTGGATTGTTCTAATTTCCTTCACAAATAAATCAAGCTTACCTAGCAGTTCAAAAAGTTCTAATTAGAGTTTCAATTATTCCTTCTCCTGTCCACCCTTTTTCAGTTGTTTGTTTATGCAGTCATGTTTTTCCTTTGCTTTTTTTGGTTTATTCATATTTTATGCCATTTATTACAGAATAACGGGAAAATCTCATGAGATTTAAATAGTCTGTTTTACTGGCACATCAACCACCCCATGGGTCATTTCATGCCAAATTGTGTAGTTTTAGGATTTGTTTTTATTTTTTTTATAAGTCAATATTATATAAAGGTGGGGATGTAATTTGGCTTTTGATGCATTTTTTAGCCAAGTGTTTATTTGGTTTCCTTTTTATATTTTGGGGTAGAATTTTGATACTTTTAAGAATTCTAGAATGGCTTCAGAGCTGACACTCTCAAAGAGGGCCCTAAGGTTGGGTAAATTCTAGAATTTTTTTTATAGGTGCCAGTGTTTTGCATTGAATTAGAAAATGTTTGACAGTGGGTACTTTTTGGTAGTTTGGGCATTTTGGAGGGTCTTCATTTTTTTAGGATGAAGGAGTGGGTCATGTGGGTGTGTCCAATTTTGATTCTTGTAAGTGGGACATCATCTTTTTCTGAGTGTTTGGACCTGTGATGTTGTACAGTCTAAATATTTATAGTTTGCTTTTTGCATGTATATTCCATGATTTTTGCCATTGGGTGATGATGTAAGAATTAATTGTGGCTTTCAAGTCTGTAAAGGTTTTTTTTTCTTATTTGATAAATTCATTGAGAGGATTTCCTTGGCTGCCTTACCAGCCCTGCTATTTCCAGGGATCTCAATATGGCTTGGGATCCAACACAATATAATATGTTTTTGATTGAGTCTTGAGTTAAATCTATTCAAGAGCTCGGTGATTAGTGGGCTGTTCATGTTTTTGTTATTAATGTTTGTTAGTACAGATATCAAGTCGGAGAGAATAAAAAACCTTATTAGAAACAAAGGAAAGAGTACTTAGCTGTTATGTAATTTCAGTCCTTCTATAAGCCAGTGAATACATGACATGAAGAGACTTGAAACAACAGAAATCTGGTTAGACAGAAGGATAGTAATAACATCAGAATGAGTTAATTAAAATTTCTAGGGCATATAATAAGGAAAGAAGGCTTGAAAAATTTGATACTCACAGGAGAGATTGAAAGCAAGAGGACCAGAAGCAAGCAACACTTAGCCTACCTAACAAGCTTGTGTAAATGTTTGACAGGATTGATAGTGAAAAGATAAAATTAACTAAAAACTAAAAATGGCAGGAAATTGTGGAGAGCTATGATCAATAATGTCCTGAAGGAACATGGCACATAAAAGAATGCCATTGACTCTTCAATAAAACCATTTTCTTTCTTTTATTCCTTAACAGATATTATACTTTTGCGTACAAACATAAGGAATGTCAAATCCAAGAGAAAAAATGAACCAAAAAGAAAAGAACCATTTAAGAATTTCAGCCTTTAAATAAATTCTTAGAAATTATTGGCCTGAAAACACTTTTCCTAAAGATAATTAGAAAGGAAAGGTATAGCCATTTTTTAAAAATAACGAATAAAGTAATTAAATATTCCAAAACCATATAAGGTTCCTTATTTCCTTACCAGTTCCTTACTTTTACTTTTGACTAGTTAGGAATTGGTTGATTGATTTGTTTATTTAATGGCATATCAACTCCTTATGGGTCATTTAATGCTGAAATTTAATTCTCTTGGGAGCTTTGAAGTAATAAAAATATATGTTATTCT
>CAHIKZ030002266.1:260000-305000 GCA_903632075.3 Acanthosepion pharaonis
ATGATCTGTTGGGAACATTTCAGCATTTTTTAAGACAGACTATGTAATTTTTCTGATAACTGTCTGGGAATGGTCATAGATTGAAAAGTACAGAGTGCAACATTAAAATCATTATTAGTAAATCCATATAATTTACATGGGTCTTGCTATTTTATTTTTGATTATGAGGTCTTTGTTAGTCCATATCCTGTTAGTGTCAGTTTAAAATGACACCATCTTTCTTATATTTAAACTATAATCTAAACTATAATTTTGGAAATCAAAAATTTCACAGAAATATGTTCCAATACAATCACTGAAGTTAAGCAATGTCCAGTCTGGTCAGTAGCTAAATAAGTGACCATTTGGGAATATCATGTGCTGTATGTTTGGATGTGTGGGTGGTGTAATGGATAATGGCTTGAAGTTGTTAATCAGAGAACCAAGTTCCAATTTCTGTTAAGGTTGTTATATTTGCTTATGTGCAAATACCACTGGGAAATGTATGCCTCCATCGCTTCTCTCCTCAAGTTGTGGGTTAATTAGTAAAACTTGTATCACTAAATCATTATGTTAAAAAAAATTCCTACAATGTAAAAATATTTTCTGATTTTAAATAACATGCAATGGGTTGATAAGCCATCAAAAACGAATTAATCTATCAACCAATGAGAAATATTTTAGAAAATTTCCATGTTTTCACCAGAAATCAAGAAAATATGATTATAACTCACACATCAGTTTTTAGGAAAGGTAGAGTGATTTCCTACTGAGTTTTGTTCTCTAAGACTGGCTGACAAACAAGCCATGTGTACACTGCTATTTAACCCATAACTGGTGGGAGAAGAAATAAATTCCTGCCTTCTCCAGGAGCATTAGTTCAGAGTCAATACAACAGACAACCTGAATTTGAACTCATTTATTCAACTTTCCACGCAAATGATATTATACTATCTGTACATTATTATTATTAAAACCATCCTTCTATGATTACAGTGACTGTTCTAGCCTCTGCCATGTCTTACCAGCAAACTTCTCTATCTTATATTTGAATCTTCTGTCTGATATTTTCCTACTGCATTAAGCAACCTTTAGCACCATCTGTTATTGTTTCTTTTTGCTCTTCTTTTTACCAAATTGTTTTTGATAGTTAATCACTTCTATGATGTCTCTTTTTGGTCCTTTCTATGATACAGATTCATGTCACATTCTTTGTATCTGTTAGACTTATTTTAGTGATCTTTGTGCATTGCTAAGTTTGTATATGAATTGCTCTATATCATACTATAGAATAATTCAACTGCAAATATTAATCTCTAATTTTTATCCAATACATAATTTGATAATTATTATAATTCAAAATTTTATAAAAAAAGAAATCCATATTGAATCCATTGCTAGCTCTGCTGCCAATAAAGTTGGTTCACTGTATAATGCTACACCAGTGATTCTTGACAGCCATGCAATCCTCTTAAATGTGCCAGAAAATATTGTCACAGGATACATATGTGTGTGTCATCTCTCGGTTGCATCTCTGTCCTTGGACAAAGTGTGCTCAGGGGCTTCTCTCTCTGAGGACAGAGGGGCAACTGAGGAAAATTATACTGAGAGGTGCCTGGCCCAGGGGAACAGCTGCCCAAGGC
Source organism: Acanthosepion pharaonis (assembly GCA_903632075.3). Taxonomy (NCBI): domain Eukaryota; kingdom Metazoa; phylum Mollusca; class Cephalopoda; order Sepiida; family Sepiidae; genus Acanthosepion; species Acanthosepion pharaonis. The sequence goes on from CAHIKZ030002266.1 coordinate 261,623, forward strand.
TGTGCCTTCTCATTGCACTAGAGAGAAGGATCAGTGCACGCACTGAGGTCAGCGCAACCGATGGTTGTGGGGACTCGGGGAATTTTTGTTCTTTGCCCATGTGCACACGCTTGGGCTCCCCACATTAAACTGACCTTGTGTCACAACCTAACCTTTGGGGGGTCTGAATAAATAATTTCACAGTGTGTGTATGTGTGTGTGTGCAAAAGTAGTAATGTTATAATCTGTACAAATAGTTGAATAGAAACATTGAAATAAAATAAGTTTATATTTGTGTGTGTATTTTTTTAAATCTATGGTTTTATTTCATAACATTTAAATGTATACCCTTTAGAAATTTTGCTATGTGTTCTGTGATATTTTCATTGGCTCCAAATTGTGCTCATTGCACTAAAAAGAATGGACCAGTAGTAATATCAAAACAAGTCCAATCAAAGCTTGTGGGGGCTGGGATATTTTTGGAACTAGCTTGGGGACATATGTTCAGGCTCTCCACATTAAACTGACCTTGTGTCACATCCTGTCATCATGGGTGGCAAGAAAATACAATCTCTCTCTCTCTCAGAGTTTAGGTCCATTCACTGGATTTAAGAATTAGTAAGTTTGATAGCTTCTTTGGCTTAATTAACTCCTAAGCGAGGATGCTGAAAGTATTTAAGCCATTAACAAAGTCATTTTTTAACATAGGGGTTACCTAAAATTTAAAATGTACTATTTAAGATTACCATGAGTCAGCAAGGTAGATTAAGTACAAGGAGCTAAACTTTATTACTGATTATAGGAAAAACCTTTCAAAAAGACAAAGTCCCTCTGCTAGTAAATTAGTCTTGATAAAAAACATGCAACCTTCAATTTTTAGGGGATTCTTCAAAATCCAGAGGATAACACAAAACTTTTGACCAATAGTATATATATATATATATGTTTTGAACAATAAAAAATAGTAAAAAGTTAAAATTTTCAGACACACTGGGTTGTACATTAATATTTTTTGTTTTATTATTTCAATTAGGTTTCTTGACTAACTTCAGCCATTATATATATATATATATATATATATAAGGTTTATTTATTTTTTTGAAATAAGGTATTGTAACTATTTCCATTGTTTGGACTGTTGTCCTTATCTTTATTGCCATATCCACAATGATTTGGCCATTCTATGCTCCCTATGCTTCTTCAGGTGATAGATGTTGGTATTTTGAACCAAACTCTTTATTTAGTCCTTGGGGGTAGATTGTTCTAGTTCCACATGCCATGCCTTTTCTGGATGTCTCAGTTTCAGTTAATTCCCTTTAGTAACTCAACTCTCCAAGTCTTTGTTCACTGTGGTTAGATATTGAACTCACAACTCTTTGGATCAAGTCACTTTTGGATTATTTCAATCAATGCTTTTATCTACTGTACCATGTGTTCCAGTGGATAAAAGCATTGGTGTAAGTGATCCAAATGAAGAAGCCCAGAGTGTACAAAGGCTGAAACATTGTGGATATGACAATAAAGATGAGGACGACAGTCCAAACAATATAAATATATAAATATGTAATGTTCTATCAATGAGTGTATAGTAGAAAATAGTTATATGCTGAATACAATATTTTCCTTGTATTGTATTTAAGCTGTGTAAAATAAATGTTTTTTTATTTACCTATGTACTGATATACCTACATATAAAAAAAAGTGAAAGGGTCACATTATAAACAAGTAAATACCTTATACATAAACATAAGTAAAATTAGTACACAGACACTGAGTAGTAACTAGTTATCCCTTTTTATTGTTATATTTTTGTAATTCAGTAATTCATAGTAATTTCTTTTTACACTTGCAATTTTAGAATGCTTAATAAATAAATAGATGTGTGCCTTGTCTTTCACCAGCAAATTTTCACCATAATCAGCAGTGTATTCAGATTATGATCTGAGAGTTCTTGAATCCATTTTTATTAAGCCCAAGCAGCCTTTCTTCAAAGCAAAAGAAAAGGATAAATTTTTAGTTATTGCACACATATTTATATGTTTTGTCCAAGGTTGAGTGCAGAAGACTGTAGACTTCTTTTTCTAATCCTTGCTCTTCCTCTTCTTTGTTTTTTTTTATATTTGTTTATATATCTGTACATACTTTGAAAATGTCCACTTTTAAAACATTCATAAAATCTAACTCTCCTACAGATTATTTTTTTTTTTAAATTAGTTTTTCATCATTCAGCTTTGAACAAACTAGCAAAGTTGCATTATATATGACTAAATACCACATACATATAAGAACATGAATAAAATTAGCATATATATATATTGTGTATATTTAGGCAGCAATTTTTCATTGATGCCTGTTTCATAAAATAATATAGACAAGTGGTGTCTATTTAATTTAAGTAAGTTCCTTTTATATTGTCTGATAAGCTTAATAACATTATCATTGAAAGATGAAAGGAAATCACCATATTGATACATGTTTAAATCTGATCTAAGTACTAAAAATTTCAAAGCAATGACAAACTCGCGCATACGTGACGCGGAAGTGAAAATCACATCACAGCTTGTGATGCCACACATGACCACGTGAGAGTGAAAATGAAAAGTATTAAGTATGGGAAGCCGTTGGTATAAACCAATGTGCATTGTGATATAATGGATATTGGCTTGGAATGAGAAGTTGGAGAGTCAAGTTCAAATTCCAGTAGAGTTCATTAGATTCACTTACGCACAAATATTCTTGAGAAAGGTATGAATCCATCTCTTTTCCCCCCAGATATGGGTTGAAGAGCAGGACAGACTTAGATCTTTAGCCTTGGTTGTTAACCAGTCTACCACAGAAAGAAATGTCAACTTACTATGGGAAAAAAATCTGCCTTGTCAGTTATGTATCCAAACATACATGCTCACCTAAGCGTGTATCATGTATGGCACTTAATTGACTGATTTAATAAAAAAATTTTGAAATTATAATGGCAGTTTACATGTCCAGGAATTCCTAATATGTTCTATTAAAAAAAAAAAATGGTTGTTGCTTGATTTTACAGTGCATTGGCCCTTACTGAGTAATTTAATATTGAATTTTGTATGGTGCACCAAGTGAGGATCACACTCACTATTCAGTCAACCAAATTTGACTTGCAGATCATTACCCCTATGCCAAGGCACGTACAATATTTGTTTTGTGGATTTTACAACATGCCAACTCTTGTTGGGTTGTTTAATGTTGAAATTTGTATGGGGCACCCAGTGAGGATCAAATTCATTATTTAATAGCAATAGTTAACCAGGCAAGGATTGCTAAACATACCATGGCAAGGTATCCACAATGTTTGACTGGTGGGTTTTACAACATGCCAACTCTTGTTGGGTTATTAAATGTCAAATTTTGTTTGGAGCATCTAGAAAGGATTAAACTCACTATTTGGTAGCAATGGTTGTCACTCACAGCTGGTCCACAATGTCTAATCATTGCTGTAGAGTGATTGTTTAAGTAAAAATTATGATGAAATGCAAGTTAAAAATTAAACTGAAAAGCTAATGAAAATATCAGTTGGAGTTGTCACAGCCTTGAACAAATTAAATCTTATTGATTTTAATTTCAAGTGCTTAAACAGTTAATGTTATCAACTGCATGATTTTTCTCTTTTTTTTTATAGCAACTGATTTTAGTTTTATTTAAAAGGACATATGAATGAACTGAAAACTTTAGTACACATTTTCCGAAAAATTATTTTTATACAACACAACAAATATTCAGCATTTAAGTCGTTGGGAATGTCATACGAGAAAGGAGGTACCGTTAGTAACAGATAAAACCCAAAGGCATATAAAATCCCTGCATTTTAGCAAAAAAATATTATGACAAAAATATTTATTTGAAAGTATTTAATGCTATTGATTTGCACTGAACGAAAATTAAAATCACAACACTGGAATATGCATTCCAATTTAAGTATCAAATTTAAAATTTTTTTTTATTAATTCTTATTCAATAGAAATCTCAAGAAAGTTTTACTGAATGAGGTGTTTGATATGAGTTTAAGAGTAGGAAGTGAAGCAAGAAGGATACTGATGATATGTAATGAGTGACTACTGAACATTGAAAAGGTTAAGACTAGAGCAGCAGAACTCTGAAAGTAGAAGGTCATGACTTTTCAGCTTAATGGAAAGAAATGGTTTTCTGTGATAGCAGAAATCACCAACTCAGCAAAATTCATCTTTGCACTGAAGGTATTTTCCTTTATTCTTGTTATTTTTATATTATTTATCAAAATGGAGGAGTAAAAAATAAACAAAATAAAACAAGAAAAAATTTTTAAACTATTAAATCGTTCACATAAATCTTCTTAGATGTTACCCCTTTCTACTGTCCTAAGAAAAACACATACCTCATTTTAATGGAGAAAAGTGGGGAAACATCATTTCGATACTACCAATTGTCTATAGTTACTAATTCTCTATGGATAATATCAGCAATTACATTACGAAAGAAAGGTCCTTATGATTCCATTTGGGGTAACAAAAATTGGACAATAAAAGATTGTGAAAACATTGCCTGGTCCACTGAGCTTTGATTTCTACTGCAACATTCAGAAGGGAGGTAAACAAAAGTTGGACCACACCAGGTAAATAAAAACAAAAAATATAGAAATAAATCAGAAAACCATAAAAAAAACATAAAAATACCACCAGATAAATAAAAATTGGCCAATGGAAGATTGGGAAAACATTGCCTGGTCCATTGACCTTAGATTTTTACTGCGACATCTAGAAGGGAGGTAAACAAAATTTGGAATAAACAACAACAGGAAAGGATGCATCTGTCCTACCCTGTATCAACAATTCAGTCAGCTGGTGGTGTATTGTTATTGGAAATGTTTCCTGGGCACAGTGTTATATTTACAGGGGAAGTGTGATCAATATTGGGGATATACATAGACAGCATGAACACAAGAATGAACACTTTATGGTGACTGTCAGTTTCACACATCTAAAGTTTGAAACTGATAGTCAACATGCAGTGTTCACTCCTATGTCCACACTTTCTACATATAAAATCTTAGCCCTCTATCCACACACACATATATATATATATATATATATATATATATATATATGTAATGAAAGATTTGGGAATCTGTGTGGATAATTCTAAACAGGATGTAATCCAGAGAGCTCAATATAACAACAGAGCAAATATTAATTAATTAATTAAGAAAGAGACAACTTTAAGGTTCCATGACTATAATTTATTTCCCCAGAAAATATATTTTTTCCTGATTTATCAGGTCACATCTCTAGTTATATATATATATATATATATATATATATATTTAAAAAACTACATCACAAAACCATTATTCATGAATTTAACTTATCTCTTCCGAATACACACACATATATATATATATATATATATATATATATATTATACAAAATATGCACAAGATATACTTTAATGAAAAATTTTTGAGAACATCTTGCAGCCTCTCACTAACCTTTACACACTTTAACATCCAGAATATTTTCTTACACTGAATACTATCTGTTGCTTCCTCATACGTGACACATATCCAATCAAAACATCCGACTGCATCTTACCAACTTTTACAGAGTTTAGCATTGAGAATGTTTGCCACACATATTTAAATATTACCTGTTACTTCTTTACAAGTGACATGTATCTAATCAATAAGAAATAGCCAAATACAAAATACCATTAATCTGCGTCTCTTTGCTTTTTACATTTTTTTATCATTTCTACCTTGATCTCGAAGCTTTAAAAGTGAAACATGTTAGATTAATATTTGTTTCCAACTTGTTTTTTATCACATATATATATATATATATATATATATATTATAAAAATATAAATTTAAGATATGTTATCATATAATGGGGAAGAAATGTTTGGAAAATCTGATACTCATGAGACAGAGGGAAAGAGGAACAGAAGAAAACAAAACATAACAATTAATGAGCTTGAGTAAATGGATGGCAGAACAGGGCTTACGAGAAATAACAGAAAGAAGTTTATTAAGAGCTACAAAGGACAGGAAGTTGTGGAGAGGCATGATCACCTATGTCACATAAAGAATATTTATAGGTAAAAGTGAACAATATCAGAGATAGAGCATATGTAAATGTGAAATTGGACACTGAGGTCAAGACCAAGTGGCAACAGTCTGTTTAATGCTTCAACGCCATCTTCAGACTTGAAGATTGCATTCAAACTGTTATGGTACCTACCTACATGGGAATGAACTCTTCCTCCTTTCATAAATACCAACCTGCAAGACTTACAATAAGCAGTTGAGACGCAGTGTAACTTGACAGTTTGGACAAACAATTCTCTCTGCTGACTAATCATACTCTTACTTTGTATATATCTGTTATTTCAATACACTTGTTTAACCTACCTTTTTCTTCCCATGTTTTTCTTTCTGGCCTCTAACAAGCCACAACACAAGCATAAAACAGATGCTCACCACTTGTTTTTTTTAGTTGAGTTTTACTTTTTGACTTGTCCTCGTATAAAAATTTATATATTTCTTTCCCATATATATGTATGTGTGTGTGTGTGTGATTTTAGAGTTTTTATTTTTTGCAAAAAATGATAAATTAGTTTATTTTTGTCATTAGTTCATATGCATCTTTGTATTAGATTTTGTATTTTTATTTTTTGTCTAGTTTAACATTAGTTTCATTGATTCCTATACAATTCAGTCCATCTGAACATATTTAAATCACATAGACCTCAATAACTCAAGTTGAACTTTCAAGCAATTAATTTAGACGTCAAAACAAAGCTTGAGTTAAATTTTTATAGAGTTTCAATATGTTTTATTAAAGCTATTGGATTTATTATAAAAACTTCAGTTTGAAGTCATAATGCAAATTCAACTAATATTAGTTTAATGCCCCTGAAATCTAATAAAAATTATTTTTTTTTCTTTTTGCCCATTGTTTGTGAAACTCCCTTCCAGCTCCATGCTTTCCACCCAACTTTAATCTGCAAAGATTTAAATACAATGTCAATTGCTGTCCTTCTGATTACTCTTTTATCTCTTTGCTCATTAATGTTTCTGTTCCTAATTCTTCCGCACCCTGTAACCCCTTGCATTTTAGTGGCTTTACTGCCTTGCTTGGGGTGATACCAATTAAAAGAAAAAATATATGCTGAAACATGAGCAATGGAAAGGATCTAACAAATGCTTAAGAAGTTATTGAGCATGAGAAAGCCCACATTGGAGATATCAAACAAGTTTCATAGATCATTGAATGATAAAGAGGGCTGTTGAAAATATAACTAAGCTGAGAACTAGAAGGAAAGGAAAAGGCTTTAAAAATTTGTCTCTTTGAGGTGAGTGTAAACTAAATTGAGTGACAACAAAATAATCACTTTTACTCAATGTTCAGATCTTTGAACAGCTGGAATTGAGGGTTTTAGGAAAGACAAAATGTGAAGAATACTCTGCAAATTCTCTTTCAAGAAATGTGCTTGGCAAACGCTTCTCAGTAAAACAAATATTTTAAAACTTTCGAATTGGGCCAAGAAATATATGAAAATTGTTTTTTCTAATGTATTTTTATAGATGATTCCAGGGTGACACTCGATGGACCTGATGGTTGAACCAAAGATGGATTTATCTGATACAGATGCCTGTGGCAAAGAGAAGGCAGCAGTGTGATGGTATAGGCTGGAATTTTCAACCAAACCATTATTAAACTATTCAAAGTCGATGAAGGAGTTAAACTAAACAGTACTATTGTGATTTCATGGACAAGACTTTCTTTGAATGGTAGAAGTCCCAGTTTCAAAGTGAAGTGTGCATTTATACACAAAAATGCTCCACTTCATTTATCTACGGTTAACCATGAATTTTTTGAGTGTAAAAGGCTTACAGAAGAGAAGATAATGGAATGGTCAGGTTCTGAACTGAATCTGCTCAAAAATCTATGGTCAATTGTGAAGACAAAATTGCATGAAGATAGCAGAAAATATGACAGCTCAACAGGTCTATGAGAGACAATTAAAACCACTAGATCAGAAATTAAACCTGCTGAAGTAATAAATTTAGCAAAATCAATGGATAATAGATGGTTGTTATTGAAAACAATGATATTTTATATTAAAACGTAAATGCTTGAAAGACTTATCATATATGTTTGGTATTTATTCGATTATAGGTGTTGATCAATTTTTGAAGATTTTATTGCCTTATTATTGAAGTAAAAATTTGATTTCTGATTTTGCATAATAACTTCATACTGCAATTTTATATTAAATCCAATAACTTTAGTAAAACATGTTGAAACTAAAAATGTAACTCAAGCATTATAGTATTTTTTTATGTTATTTTTATCTGAACTGTTTATTGCTATTTTTTAATGTTAGTTTTTTTTATCAGCTATTTGGCTAAGGAAATTATTAATTGGTGTGCATTTTATATCTTTTCAGTTTAAGAAATATTGTGTAGAAGAGATTAAATGTGTTCTATTAAATTATTTATGAGGACTATTTTGTATCTATGTGGGCATTCGCCTTTGTAAATAAAGTATGTATGTATTTAAGTTAGTTGCTTTTTTTTTTTTTATAAATGAAGGTTTTAATGTATTCACTGTTTAAGCAGCAAGGTTTTCCCTATTTAATATATCTATATATCTATGTATAAATATAAAAGTGGATACTGAGGTCAGCACTGAATGGCGACAGTCTGTTTCATGCTTGAACATAATCTTCAGGCCATGTCTTGACTGTATATAGGCTGGTCAATGGTGCATTATAGGTAGCAAGGTCTATTGTATTATCCTTAATGGTTATTGGGTAGGTGGTAACTGTTGTTTTAACTTATTCTAGAGACTATTGAATAGAAATAATTGTGGGTTGCAATGTTTTTATTTGTAGCGATTTTATATAGCATTATTTGTAAATCTTTTACTCATTATTTATTCTTGATTACTTAATTATTTGTTGTTGATATTGTTATTTATATATATATATATATATATATATATATATATATATATATATATATATATAAATAATGGGAGTGGCATGCTGAAAGCTTTTTAAAAATTGAAAGACTCACTCAATTTCCAGCCACGCTAAACAAGCAAAGGCTTGGAATAAATTATCCTAAAAACATAAAAATACATCTCAACCATTCAAAACATGAAGAGAAACTAACAACGCCAAAACAAAATCCCCTTGAAAATGCCTCAGGAAGTAGTCGAAAGTGCTTGGTCTGTATGGACAGTTTTTTTTCTCCCTCAGTCCAACCAAGCAGAAATGTAAGAACGAGGGAAAAATAAAAATAAAAAAATTAATAATATTAACCATCATATTTAATGAAAAATGTTTAAAAGAAAGGTAGTTGCCCAAATACAGATTAATCAAACATACACACACATATATATATATATATATATATATATATATGTAAAAGACAATAGAAAAACTGTAATAGTTGCCAATGTGTTTCGTCCGAAGTGGACTTTTTCAAGGTGGAATGAAATGAATTTATTAAACAAAGTAACTAATAATAACAAAACAAAATGTCATGTGTTACAGTAATTGACATAATTTCAGTTAACAGTATGAAAATAGCGTTCTCTAAATTCTTCCAGTTGCTAAGGACATTTTTCCTATTGTCTTTTAAATTTATAAATATTGTCTTTTTCTACAGGTTGACTGAGAACTTTTTCAAATAAATATATATATATATATATATATATATATATATATATATATATGTGTGTGTGTGTGTGTATGTGTTTTTAAACTACAAATTTCCATGTAATTTGAACTTTCTAACCAGATGCTTCCTCTGTAGCTAAATGGTATAGCACGTAAGGCTATATGAGAGAGGGAGAGAGAGGAAATTGAAATAATCATGCAAGAGCAAGATGGAACTAAATATATATTAATAAAAGCAGATAGTTATTAACATTGTTCAGACTAATTATTGTCTTCATCTTTATTGTCATATTCATAACATCTCAGCAGTTGTACACTCTAGCCTTCTTCATGTGATATGCATTGGAATCTTGAACTAAACCCTTTATTTAGTCCATGGGGTAGATTATTCTAGTTCCACATGCCATTCCTTTTTTTGCTATCTCAGTTTCAGTTATTTCCTTCTCTAAGTCTTTGTTCATCTCTGCTGTGACCAGGTATTGAACTCACAAATCTTTGGGTCAAGTTCCTGGATTTCTTCAACCAATGCTTTTATCCACTGTGCTATGTGTCCTTAGGGACAATAAAGATGAGCACAATAGTTTGAATAGTGTAAATAGTTACAATACTTCATCTCAGAAATATAGACAGATCCTGAAGAAGGCCGAAGTGTACAATGGTCAAAACATTGTGAATATGACAGTAAAGATGAAAACAGTCTGGACAATGTAATTAGTGCAAATAGTTACAATATGTCATCTCAGAAATATAGACAGATCCTGAAGAAGGCAGGAGTGCACAACAGCTGAAATGTCATGAATATGACAATAAAGATGAAAAGCACAGTTCGAACAGTGTAAATAGTTATAATACCTCATCTCAGAAATATAGACAGATCTTGAAGAACGCCAGAGTGTACAATGGCCAAAACATTGGGAATATGAAAGTAAAGATGAGAACAACAGTCCAAACAATGTAAATAGTGTAAATAGTTACAATACCTCATCTTAGAAATATAGACAGATATTAAAAGGAGATAGTTCTCAATTCAGATTTCGTTTCTTGGGCACTTTAATAAATATACTTCCATGAGAGAAATTCTATCATGAGAATATAAAAAATAAAAAAAATGAAAAATATTACTACACTCAAAGAAGAAATAGAGAAGACAAATTAAAGACTACCACAAGAAAAAAAAACCTAAAAAAAATGACACCTTACCGCTGATATATATATATATATATATATATATATATATAGTATTAATCTCCACATTTTAATGCCCAACCTTTAGGCTTTTAGTTTTTTCCTCTTCTAAGCTTCTTCACTTTCCTTCGACTTTTTCTTCCCATCCTTTTTCTCTTTCCTCCATTTTCTAGCATATGATTATTTCCTTCAACCAGCTGGCCACAGAATAGAGTAATCTTTCAAGACATGTGAATTATATATGTGTAAGTTTTTCATGTTGAATGGTTTCATTGGGTCAAGTACCCTGAACGTGATTTCATGGGTCTTGGAACTTGAGTTATTGATTACTGATCAGGGTCGCCTTGGGTTACAAATAACTAGGTTCTGCTGTCCCGTGCCAGGAAGGACAAAGACATTAGCTAGAATGAGGCCCTTTGTTAAGATGCAAGTGTCCGTTTAGAATAATTTGGATCAGATAAATATACTTTTAGAAAAAGCTTTCGTGTTTAATGGTGGAGTAGTATTTCAAGGCTGAAAGGTCTGCTTTGATTTCAGAGTATTTTGGTGATGTCAGCTTCTGAAAACGATTTTTTCTACAAAATGTTATAATACTAGCATACCTGCACTGTCAAAGAAAAAAGACCTCAATTTTTAAATAATTTTGTAATTGCATTGGCTCTATTTTTCTGCAAGTGTATTCTAGGATTTTTATCTGTCTATATTTCTGAGACAAGGTATTGTAACTCTTCACAATATTTACATTGTTTGGACTGTTGTACTCATCTTTATTGCCATATTTGTGAGGTTTCAGCCACTGTATACTTTGGCCTTCTTCAGGTCGTATACATTGGTAAACCAAACTCTTTGAGTCTATGGAAGTAGATTGTTTTAATTCCAAATGCCATGCCTTTTTGGATATTTCGGTTTCAGTTCATTTCCTTTAGTAATTCAACTCTCCAAGTTTTTGTTCCCTCTGCTGTAGCCAAGTATTGAACTCATAACTCTTTGGATTACTCAACCAATGTTTTTATCCACTGGACCATGTGTCCTTGAGGTTCGAAATTACAACATATATCATCTAAAGAAGACCAAACAAGAGCCAAAACATTGTGAATATGGCACTAAAGATGAGGCCAACAGTCTGGATGATGTAAATAGTGTATATAGGATTTTTATCTTTATAACTAACTCTACTGTTAACTGTATGAATCAGTTTTGCATTTTAAATCATTAAAAGTAAAAATATCTAATGACAGCTCATACATGTCATCAAAATATGTCAGCCATATTTAAATAATTATCTTTTGAAAATAATTTCTTCTATAATAAATATAGTTATCTTCTGTCTTAATTCTTTTTCTTTTATTGTTTTCTCTCATTAACAGTGTTTTCTTTTCTCATATTCTCTAATACTCAGTAACTCCTTGTATCCTAGTGGCTGTATTGTGTTGCTTGGAGAAAAAGGTTTAAAAAAAATAATTTTAAAGTTGTGTTGATTATGTATTTCTGCAAGAGTATTTTAGGTTTTTATCTGTACAATTAAATTTGATATCACATCTCAGAAAAAAACTCCGGATTTTTAAATTACTCACATCCTCCTGGTGTTAGTTTAAACTGATACTTTTGGGGGGTTTTTCACATATCTAAACTAAAATTTTAAAAAATAAAAATTTCACTGAAATATGTTGGAAACTTTCCAAGTTTTCATCTTCAGTCAAGAAAATACAAACTTTAAGTAAAATGGTTGCAATATAAGGAAAAAAGGTGGTGTCACTTTAAAGTGATATACAATATACTTTATATTAACAACTTATTTACACTATTTATATTTGGACTATTGTCCTCATCTTTGTTGTTGCTATCTCAACGTTTTGGATGTGGTACCCTCCAGCCTTCCTCAGGTATATATCTATCTGGATAACCAACAGGGAATTCTGAATTGAACCTTTTATTTAACCTAAAATTCACAAGCCAACACTTTTCTTTACTAGTCCATTGAACTTGGAGCTTTAAACTCAACTTGGTTAAGTTGTAACTGCTGCTGCTGTCATCTTTAGACAGCTGCTGCTGCAGTCCCTGTTTTAATTGCTGTGGTTGAAGTCTTTCTTTCTTTCTTTCTAACAGCTCCTATATTGTATATTTCTATGCTAGGCCTACTGAGGAGATCCTCATATTTTTGCATATGTATTGATTCTTTCAGACATCCAAATCTCCAGTGTTCTTCCTTGTCCAGTATTTTCACTTCATTCCACAGGGGCTTCCTGTCCATATAGCACTACAGCAGATTGTTCTATAGGACAATGGCCTAGTGGATAAAAGTGTTTGTGAATTTAGTGACATAGTGATTATGTGTTCAATCCCTGGGTCAGGTAGTATGTAATTGCACTCAGTGAAAATGAGCAAGCAATAACTGAATAGAACTAGACAATATCCCCAGACAAGAGTAATGGAATGAAAATATTCTACTCCCATAGATTAAATAAAGGGTTCAATTCAAAATTCCCAGTAGATTACCTAGATCAATATACACCTGAGGAAGACCAGAGATCACAACAGGTGTTGTTATTATGGAAGACCAAGAGCAACAATAAAGATGAGGACAATAGTCCAAATATAAATAGTGTAAATAATGATAACACCTCATCCCAGAAATTCTTTTTTTCATAACCAAATTGTAAGTATAATTATAAACTATAATTTGTTGTTTATATTGATATTTAAATTTGTTTACATCATTTATAAACTCATCTTGTCCTGATGTTGATTTAATCTGATATCTTTAACAAATTGTCTAAACAGTAATTATAAACTCTAATTCTGGAAAATTAAAATTTCACTGAAATATAGTGGAAAAATTTCCAGGTTTACATCTGAAATCCAGAAAATATGAACTTTAAACAAAATGGTTACAATATATGGGAAAAAATAAGGCATCACTTTAAAGTGACACTATAACAATATGGCTTAGATTAATGGCTTCTTTTTTCCATAAGTAAATTATAACAACAATTATAAACTCTAATTTTGGAATCTAAAAATTTCACTGAATTATGTTGGAAAATTTCCAAGTTTTCATGCAAAATCAATAAAATACAAACTGTAAGTAAAATGGTTGCAAAATAAGGTAAAAAATGCCTTGTATAATATGGTTAAAGTTTCTCTTTTTCCACTTTAACTTCTGATGCCTGGGGAACTTTTGCCACTTCAGCATCAAGAGACAACATTTTGGTGGAAAAGGATCCCCTTGTGATGAAAATTTCCACAGAACCTTTTGGCTGAATTATTTTTTAAAAATTTTATGATAAATAAATATTGCTGCTCTTTCCATTCTAAAAAAGTCAGTTAGTAAAATGACTAAAGCATCCCAGAAAACTTTCACCTTAACTTTTCTTCCTAGCCAGCTTGCTTTTTCTTTGACTTGACCCTTTGCATTGGTTATCCATTGCTTTTTCTTTGACCCTTTCCTTTGGCTAGCCATTGAATTTTTTTCACCATACACTTTCCTTTGGCTAGCCATTGCTTTTTCTTTGGATCCACCCTTTTCATTGGCTAGACATTGCCTTAACTAATTCTTCTCTTCTGAATTGTACTTGTAAGATTTTGATAGAATTTGCTTAAACTTTTCATTAAAAATTCTGCTCTTGTCCGTTGCTGATTTGGCTGCAATAGTTTTGGAGCCCAACAAGTAGAAGGTTTACTCAATTTTTCAAATAAATTGTATGAACTGAACAAACAGGTGTCAGCTATCATTTTCAAGTTAATATTTCTCGCCCTCAATTAAATCATGAACAGTATTGATTTTTCAAAAACTGACGTCTGCTAATCTTGTTCTTTGAAATGTGTAGTCCATTTGTAAAATTGATGATTCTGGTGGGTATTTTTCTCCCTAAACTTTTCTTAAAGCACTAATAATATTCTCACTTTTCCAACCGACTTTTGACATTAATTTGGTGTTAGTTCTTGCTTGAATTTTGACATAATTTTTGTTTTTAAACTAGCCTAAACTTCTGTCTCTTACCTTGAAATACTTCCAGCTCATAACACACAAATCAAAGTTTACTCTGCTGCAAACAAATAGCAAAATATTTGCATAGAATTCTTATAACATATCTTTTCCAGAAACCTTTTGAATGCCCCTTGTAAGCTCACCAGGGAGCTGCACAAATACTGCTGGAATAAGTGAACTCTGTAAAACCTTTAATCAAGTTCACAATGGAAGAGGAAACCAAAAATCAGCTTACCTTCCTGCACAGAGAATAGGTTAAAGTCATCCTTACATCATAAACCAACCTTCATCAGGACAATACCTTAACTATATTGTAACTTCAATTCCTATCACCTATATGGTGTGAAGAAAGGGTTTGTTCAATGCTAACAACTTCTATATGCCATACTTCCTTCAAAACATTGGTGATCATGGCTCTCCACAATTTCCTGTCCTTTATAGATCTTAGTAAATTTTATCTTTTTGATATCTCTCATAAAGCCTGTTCTGTCATCCATTTACACACACTTTTCTGGTAGTTTATGAGCTGTTTTCCTCTGTCTGTCTTGCCTTATATATATGTCCAGTGAGTGTTAAATTTTCCAAGCCTTCTTTCCTCATTACATGTCCTAGAAACTAACTCTTTCTTTCTGATGTTAAGTTTAAGTGTTATTTTTGTTTCAGTTTTCTCTAAAACTTCCTCATTGCTCACATGTTCAGTCCATGATATTCTCAGCATCCATCTACAAAACCACATTTCTGTTGCCTCAAGTCTCTTCATTTGTGAGAAGATTGCCCAGTATTCACTGCAAGATAGGAGAGATGATATTACATAACCGTTCAGTACTTTTTCTTTGTTTCTAATAAAATTTTCCTGTTTCTTAATACTCTGTGTAGCTTTTAGAAGGCTTCTTTCACTATCCCAATGCATTTTCAGTTTTCAGTGCTACACATTCTGTCTTCTGTTAAAAAAAATTCCCATTTTCTAACAGAGGAGAACATGACCAAGAACTCTTTGTATTCCATCAATTGCAACTGTGGCAAAGAATATCAAGGTTAACCAGCCACCCTTTAAAAGTAAGGTTGGAAGGACATTTAAAAGCTTTAATAAAGAGTGAGATAATGAAATCAGGTATGGATGATCATGTATGGGGGAATGAGTGGTCACCAGTTCCAGTGGAATCAAGTAAAGATACTACAGAAAGGAGAAAAAAAAGTCAGATTTCTGAATGAATCCATGCATATGCAAGGCTATTATGACCTCCTCAGTAGGCCTAGCATAGAAATAAATATAATATGGGAGCCACAAATTAATAAAGAGAATTGGCAGTAAGGTTTCAGCAGCAGCAACAAGAAAAGAGAAGCTGGGGAAAATGCAGTCAAGCAGCAGTAACATCAAAGTTGAGCAGGGAAGAAGAACATTAATTTTATTCTATATACATATGTATAAGCCAGCCTTATGTCTAAGTGGGACACTGAATTTTTTTGCATGAATTTTAATCCCTTGTGTATAGTGCAATCAGTCACTGAAAACTCATGACTTAACCTCTTCAAAGAAATTACTCATGTATAGTGTGACCCCTATTTTTTGCATAAAAACAGATAAAAAACTTGCACTATACTCAAGTATATACATTAATGCCCCAAGTTCTAAGTTTAGGATTGTCAACAACCTAGTAAATTAAAGGATTAGTTCATGAATTTGGGGACACAGTCATTGTGAGTTCAATCCCTGAGTAGTACAGACATGGATTCAGTGGAAAAAGTGTGAGCAGTAGCAGACGAGTACTAAAAAAGAAAATAAATAAATAAATAAATAAAACAAGAGATCCCACCCTAGACATGTACAGAAGAATGAGAAGAGTATCCTGCAGATTAAACAAAGGGGTTTGTTTAAAATTCCTTGGAAATTACCTGGATCAACACAAGAAGGCACAAAGTCAAAAACATTATGATAACAACAAAGATGAGGACATTAGTCCAAATTGCAATAATGAAAAAAATAAATATTACTTGTATTATTCTATATCTAATTAAATATCATGTATATTATAGAATTTCTAAATGAACATCTTGTATATTATGGAATTTCTAAATAAACGTCTTGTATATTATGGAATTTCTAAATAAATTTCTTGTATATTATGGAATTTCTAAATAAATGTCTTGTATATTATGGACTTTCTAAACGTCTTGTATATTATGGACTTTCTAAATAAACATCAAATATATTATGGAATTTCTAAATATATATCACTCATAGAATTTCTAAATAATCACCAGCTATATTTGATACCAATATATTATCTATAAAACTCAGATAAACCAGTATAAGTTATGGATCTATCCACACTTCCTGAATTTCTCTGGAGAGATGGTAATCATCAATTCTTTTCTCTTGTGCTGAATTTACAAATTGCTTCACTGCACTGATGAACAGAGTCATTTTAACACACACATGAGGTGTCCACCATTGATTCACTTTCTGATTTGATTCACACAGGATTTTCTTCTCTTCAACGATTATCAAAAAAAAAACCATCAGATTTCTAAGAGCTGCAATTCTAACACTCCTACTTTGCTAATTTATTGCTAGCAGCAGATGACAAGAAAAGTTATTTGTCTAAATGAAAAAAACCATAATACAGAAAGTCTTTGAGTTACATCAGACCTGGTGTACAGCATTTTGTGGTTGCAGCACCATCTCGCATAATATAATATGTCACACGGTGCTCTATGAGGAAGACAGTGTAATTTCTTCACTGGCTGTATGCCATATTGAATTGTGCTAAATTTGCTCTCATTTGTCATTTTTTTTTGGAAGAACATAGGCCCTTCATTATAGTTCCAAGTATAAAGCAGACTGGTGGGTGTTTATGTAGGTGAATTGTGACCTATTTTAAAAATCAGGATATCTCATCCTGTAGGAATGAATCGCTGACTTGAGTTGAGGAAAACTCCCACCCATGTAATAATAATACTGACTAGCAGGATCAGTGTAAATTGCACAGACTTACTAATAAATTTTATAAAGCTTCACTTTTCAACCTATGACCATTCTCAGATAGTTATAAGAAAAGTGATATATTTGTAGAGTAAGCAAACATTAACTGTTTCAAATCCAAAGATCAAGTGACAAAAATAAACACAAAGGCTGTGCACAGCCTTCTGGTTTTAAACTTATTTCAAATTTTCAAATTAATAAAAATAAAGAATAGCCAATAAAATCAGCTCCTTCCAATAAATAAACATAGGCTTCTGGAGCCTACACGAAGCCATATAAACCAGAAACCTATTCAACTCAGCATGAAAGACTTACAGCAGTAAAGAGACATGAGTCAACCTATGTCCCTCTTTCTTTCTGTTTCCCTCTTAGCATCTGTAATACCGAGCATGACATACATCCTACACAGGCACAAGTATATTAATACATAGATAATCTTATTCTATAAAATTCCAGATAATTTTATACACTATTTATATTTGAATTAATATTTTATATTGCCCTCAACTTTGTTGTTACTATCAGTTCATATTGTTGTTTCAGTTCTTATGTTTTTGTAGATATATAGTTTGTAGATAACAAAATGTATTGTCGGTAATTTAAAAAAAAAATGTATTGCTAGTATTTTTACTGTAAAAAAAAAAAAAAAATAGATTGATTTTTGTTTGGGTTTCACTATTTGTTCATGGCTGGGAGCAGTGGCATAGCTAGATGGGGTTGGTCCACCCCAGGCAGTATTTTTGTATCTGTTTTAGGGTATAAATCTGTATAGGCTGTAGTGAAATAAAAGTGGTTTTAATGTTGGGGTAGTACTCACAGTTGAAGGACCTTTTTGATTTTGAGTAACTTAAACTATGGTGTATATATTGGACTATATACTGTCTATAGAGCAATAATGAAACAGACAGTTGGAATAGTTTTTGATGATGTCATTGAAGAATTTGCCAACAAAAAAGCAAGAAAAGTTACTTTCTAGAAAGTTGTCATTTTTATTTCAGAAATAAAGACAGTCTTAATTTTTTACACTTTTTTTCCCCTATATGTCATTTTTGCTTTTTAACTGTTACTAGTAAAGTTTAAGTATGTTTGGTGTGTATTTAAAGTGCTACTGCAGTTGAGTATTTGAAAGTAATATGATAATGGTGAACAAACTCGTTTTGTACTTTAAGAGTGAGCCACTGTGCAATATGTATTTTTTGTGGGAGCAGGGAAGTGGCAAACTAAAGTGCTGCCCCAGGCAGTACACACTCTAGATATGCCAATGTCTAGGACCCTAAAAAGCTGCTGCAACCCTGGTTCAGGGTGGACCTGGCAACAACTGCAATTAAGAAGTGATTTCACACTTCTTCAAAATCAGAGGCCTTGCTGCCAGATGTAGTTTATTGTCATTTATAGGGGTAGGGATGATATTCCTGAGAATTGTATAAATATCTTAGACATGATTATATTACAATTGGTATGAATATAAATTGCACTGATTACTTTTTCTGCACAAGTCATTGAGGATTGGTAATGTCAACTTCTGAAAGTCATATATTTTGTTAAAAAAAAAAAAAAAAAAAAAAGACAACATGAAAAATGTTTAATAATACTAATTTAATTTCACTGACAAAAAATTGTACTAATACTTAAATAATTTTGCATTGTATTGGTTAAAATTTCTCTAAGAATAATCTAGGATTTTTATCTTTATAATTAACACTATTGTCCCATGTAAGAATTGATTTTGAATTTTAAATCATTTGAAGTAAAAATATACAAAGAAAGCTGACGATATCAAAAAATGTCAGCCATATTTAAATAATAATTTCTCACTCAAATTGGTTATGTTTTTCTGCAAGAACATTCTAGGCTTTTTATCTATATAGTTAATTCTAATGGTACATGTAAAAAAAGTCTCCTGATTGGTAAATCATTCATATCCTCATGGCATCAGTTTAAACCGACACTTTCTTTTTTCTCCACATATCTATATAATACTAAAATTTTAATCAGGTATTTATGTATATGTGTTCCCAAGATACAGCTTTACTAATAAATAATACCCCAACCAATTTAGGAGCATATAGTATCTTGAACCCCTGCTGAATACAGTACCAAATTTCATTAAAATTACACAAGGGGTCATTTGAGCTATGGCTGTTTTCTATTTTTTTCATTATTTTTAATAGGAAATATATTTTTTTCTTATACCCACATATACAAACAAACACTTATATATTATATTCCAAATATTATGCATGTGAAAAATAATGAACATTCATAATACATTATAACAACATTATTTAATAAATTTAAATATACATAACACAACATATTTATACAATTCACTACACTACATTAGAACATTTTTATAAAAAACTACTTGAAATGTGAAGAAACTGTGTCGCATGACTTGATGGTAAATAAATAAATTCACACTAATTTGTTGCCATTATATATATTGAAATAAATGTGATTAAGAAAGAAGTATGAATAATAAAAAATATACTTATTATTTTGAAAAAATTCTACACCTGTTTTAAGTTATTACTCCAAATCTTTATACAATGAACTATGAAACCCAGCTTCTTTTACTGTCTCTCGTATTAATTATTAGTTTTGTTTTCAAAGTAAATTTTTTTAAGAAATTTCTCTTTTAATGTAAAGAAATAAAACATATCTATTAACATTGTAAAATAATTTATGTTCATACTTTAAATCATAATGTATTTCCATCAGGGCATTTTGTGTACTTTTCATTCATTTTGGGGCTGGATAAATTTTAAATTATTAAATAATAATTTGTTGTGGCCTTGTTAGGGCCAGAAATAAAGACACAAGAGAGGAATTGAGTGAAACAAATATATTAACAGAAACAGTTATACAAAACATACAAACGAGAGTATTACAGCAAGAATGTTCGGTCCAACTCTCAGAGTTGATTGCTGGAAACTTCCCTCTCCAAAAGGCAGTACCTGCTCCTATTTATAGCTGGGAGAGTCCAGGCATACATGGGTAAATTACCATAACATAATTAATACAAAATATGCTTATTATTTAAAAAAAGACTACACCTGATTTAAGCTATTATTTCAAATTTTCATTCAATGTGTTAACTATGAAGCCCAGTGGAACAATAAACCTTCTATAACCTTCTCTTAATACAAATTGATGTGTGTAGTATTTACATTATTCAGACTATTGTCCTCATCTTTGTCGCCATATTTATTACATTTTGGCTGTTGTACACTCCGGCCTTCTTTAGGTGTTTGGAATATCGAACTGAACACATGGCACGGTGGATAAAGGCATTAGTTAGATGCAGTGACAGGACCCAAAGAGTGCAAGTTCAATACCTGGCTAAGACAGTGGAGAACTTTCAGAGGGAAATTAACAGGAGATAACTGATAACTGACATCCATTAAACATGGCACCTGGAACTAGAATAGTCTACTCCAGTGAGTGAAATAAAGAGTCCAGTTCGACATTTTAACCACTTGAAGAATGCCGAAGCATACAACGGCTGAAACGTTGTAATAAATATGGCAGCAAAGATGAGGACAATAGTCCGAATAATGTACCTCATCTCAGAAATATAGACAGATATTGATGTGTGTAATTAATAATAAAATTGATAATATTGTTACCTCATCATTTTGTATCATGAATTGCTTTTAAAGGGCAACATAAGATATGCAGATGACACAGTACTGCTTGCAGATATGGAAAAGAAATTACAAAGCCTCCTACAGAAGGTAGTGAAGGAGAGTGAAAAGAATGAACTAGACATAAATAAAACAGAATGCATGGTCATCAGTAAAAGGATGAACTCAAAATGCAATTTACAGGTCAGGAACACTAAAATCAAGCAGATGCAGAAATTTAAGTATCTGGGAATTGTTTAGGAATTAGAGGAGGGCAAGTGTGATGCTGAGATCTGAAGATCTATTGGGATGGCCAAAGATTCCAAAAGCTAGGCAGAGTATTATGAGACAGGAGGATATCTTTGGTAGCAAAGAAAAGAGTACTGAACTCCTATGTGACATCTGTTCTCTTTTACAGTAGCAAATGTTGGATGGTCTCTTCAAAGATGAAGAAGAGACTGGAGGCAGTGAAAATATGGTTTTGCAGAAGGATGCTAAGGATATCATGGACCAAGCATGTAAGTAACAATGAGGCTTTGGAGAGGATGCAAACAAGGAGGACGGTTATACTTAACATCAGAAAGAGGCAGCTGAAATTTCTGGGACATGTAGTGAGAAATCTGATACTCACAGGTCAAATAGATAGGAAGAGAGACAAGGGAAAGCAACACATGACATACCTAGCGGACTTCAGCAAGCGGATGATAGAACATGGCCTGAGAAAAGTAGCAAAGAGACAAAACTTATTGAGCACTACAAGGGATGGGGGAAGTGGAGAGCTATGATCACCTATATCCTGAAGGGAAACGGCACATAAAAAGAATATATTTATGGCTCATTTAGTTTTTATAAACCATAATATTTGAAAGTAGAAATTTCAATGAAATATATAAAAAATTTCTCAGTTTTCATCTTCAATCAATAAAATACAAACTTTAAGCAACACACCCACAGGAAATTGTGTGAATCTACAACCTGTATTGAACTGTCTAGAGATACACTCATAACCGTACCCTTCTTCATGACTTTGCGAGGCCCCACTGAAGACAAATGTACAGCCCAAAAGCCATCCACAAAATGGTAGCACAACAGCACTGATATTATACAACTGCTGATAGGACAACCTCCTTCAAATACTTACCATTGGGTTTAATATTAACTTAAAAGCCAAATTAATTTGACTGGAGTTACTTTTAGGGGTCTAGGGTTTGTGGTTTGGTTTATAGCATATCAACCTCAATGGTTTATTTAATGCCGACAACATTTTTATGATAGATTTGTATGAATAGAATATGTATTCTTTGGTTTACATTGGTTTGATTTATTTTGTTTTATGGCATATCAACCTCAATGGGTTATTTAATGTCAACAAAAATTTTTATTGCTGGTAATATTTTGCTTTGTCAAAAATGTGTTTCTGGTAATATTTTTCCTTCAAAATTGTATTGCTGGTAATAATTTTTTTCAAAAAAGTATTGCTGGCAATAGTTAACTATTCGCCCATAGCTGGGACCCTAACAGGTGCTACCACCCCGGGTCAGGGTGGACCTGAGAACACCAGCAATTAAGAGGTGGTTCCACGCTCCTCAAAACTTGCCTTGCTGCTGGATGTAGTTTATCGTCTTACCCAGGATGCTGATGTAGTTTAATGTCTTACCCAAGACAGGGTTTATGGAGTCTTCCCTATCTAGTAACTGCACAAGGGGACGTTAATTAGGGAAATGGCTATAGTATTGACTGTAACTATTAAGTCACTAGAAAACTTACTAGACACTGAAATATCTCTTATCAGAATAAAGGTGAGATGGGGAATTTAGATTGACATCACATTGGGGGAAAAAATTCAAATTACTTGTACAGAAGATCAGAAACTTTAGTTCTGATGAATTTACTGCTAGACTTTTTTGATCAAAGAGAGTTGTGAAATGGCTAAAAAAAATTTCCTTTATCTTAATACTTTGCTAAGTTTTTCTCTTCTTTTTAAAACTGTTTTTAAAAAGAATTTGGTGTTTTGAGCTGTGGTTAAAAATCACTGTGTAAACAAGACTCTATACATGTAACTAACCATAAGAAAAAGAGTTTAGTGGAAAGAATAAAATACCCCATTTCTTTTGCTTAATTTCCTGTTTGTTCAAAATTTCCTTTTTGACTGACTACCATTATCAGATAATGAGTTGGAATGGACTTTTGATGGACTCAGGTCAAGTGTGTGGCTGACATCTGGCAAGAACAGAGGCTAATTAAAATTGACAGATTGAGAGAAAGTCTCTTTGATCATAAGATGGCCTTAGTTTTCATGAAGAGGGTGAATGATAGATTTACCTAGGGTGAGCTTTATCTACAAGAAGGTGATGTTGTAGTGATCTCTCTCTTGTCCCCACCCACATGAGTATCAGAACAAAATTTTTGCTTTGCCCTAGCACTTGTTTCTGTTTCTCCAGCTTAGATCTCTTTCTTCTATGTACAGTGTCCCTTGTTGGTGAGTGTGGCTCTCCACAATTTCATGTCTTTTGTAGCTCTTAATAAATTTTGTCGATTTGTCATCTGACCTAAACCTTGTTCTGCCAACCATTAACACAAGCTTATTCTTCTTCTATGTGCTGTGACCCTTTAGAACACAGGCGATCATGGCTCTCCACAATATCTAGAACTTTGTAGCTCTTAATAAATTTTGTCTTTTTGTTATCTCTCTTAAACCTTGTTCTGCCATGCAGTTAGTCAAGATCTCTCGGTGGGTTATGCATTGTTTTCCTCTGTTCCTCTTGCCTATATCTCTACTGTTGACGCAGAATAAAAATGAGCATAATTTTTCCATTTTTATTCCAATCAAAGATAAATAAAGTAAGAAACATGAAAGATTCATTAAAACAAAGAAAGTATGGAATTTAAAAGTTAGTGTGTATTATGTGGGATGCGTGTTCAGAAGTAAATAATTAAGAAGCATGGAAAAACTTTTTTATTAGTTTTTATTATTTTTTATATATATATATATATATATATATATATATATAAACTGTAGTGAATATCCAAACTGTCAGTGTCTCTTGAGTATGTCTATTTTATTTCAGCTCTAGCTCTCGGAGTTAGCGTAAGTAAGTATAAGCTCATACTTACTTTGTTGTTGGGAGGTTTAAACATGGTTACTTTATGTCCTTTTTTCTTTTGCTTAGCTCAAAAATTATGATCAGTAACTATAAGCAATATATTAATGGCTGAGATCAAGTCAGCCTTTTGAAGAGTTGGAACGACCAAAGAAAGGTTGATTTACATCATAGGTTGAGGTTTTGAATGACACATACTAACATCATATGTTGGAAAAAGAAAAGAGTTCAGTCATCAGTGAACTGGGGAAAATAATGTCCCCCTGCCAGAATGTAATTACCCATTTTGAGGCAAAAAAGAGAAAGATGATCAGGAAGGAAAATATAGGTCTTATATAGATTTAACTAGCACTGCCTAATGGCCTTTGACAAAATCAAGTGGGGTAATCATATTTCCAGTTCCTTTACTCATCATGAGAAAATGTATATTTCTTTTTCCTTTTTTTATTATTTTATTTATTGGTTTTATTTCATTTTCCCCATAAGTGCTGAACTGCTACATAATATAAATCTTCCAATATGGCAGTGAATATTAGATAATTTCTTTGCAGATGAAGAGGACAGATCTGATTGATTGATTGATATTTTACAGTTTATCAACCCTTTGTGGGTTATTTCAATCTGGAAGATATTTGGGATTGTAAGAATAATTATTTTTTTCCAAATGGATATTATATTAATAATATTTTGAGAATAACAACGATTTTTCCAGGTACAAGGTCAACTATTTAACCACAGCTTGGGGAGGAAATGAATTTATAGCTTTCCCATGTCTATTTGCATGTAAATGAATGTAATGAACCAGATTAGTGTTTGAATGTGGCTCTCTGCTTTCTCGTTCCAAGCTGCTCTCTCTATTACACCACCGGCACATCCAGATGAAGAGGAGGAGACTTAAATCAAAGAGATGTAGTTCTTCAGAAGGATGCTGAGAATAGCATCGACGGAATATGTGAGCAACAAAGGAAAAGGAAAATAAAAAGGAAATTTGTACTCATAATCAAAAAGAGACAGTAGAAATTTCTGGGAGACATAATGAGGAAAGAGGACTCGGAGAATTTGACACTCACAGGACATACTAAGAAAGACAGAAGAAAATATTGTTTAACCTATGCAATGAGATTTATAAATGGATGGCAGAACAGGGATCGGGAAGGGTTGTAAGGGACACACATTGTTTAGAGCTACAAAGGAAAGGAAGCTGTGAAGAGCCATTGTTTTTTTGTTCAGTGGCATTACTTAATGCCAAAATTGAAATATTTTGTATATAATTTTTTCATGATAATAACGGTTTTAGTGATACACGTGTTACTATTTAACCAATAGCTGGAAGGAGAAGAAGTGCATTCATACTTTTCCCAAAGTTATTTGCACATAAGTATAACGAACCCAACTGGAATTGGAACTTGGCTCTCTGATTAACAGCTCCGAGCCATTATCCATTACACCACCCATACATCGAAGCAGACAGCACCTGTTATCCCCAAGCAGTCACCGATCTAGGTACTGACCCGACTCAAATGGTCGAGAGCCATACAGCTATAAAAGATAGGAAGCTGTGGAGGGCCATTATCACCCAAAGCTTGAACTGGAAATGAAAACGTATGGCCACACATCTTTTCCTGCACTATTTTTTTTATCTTAGCTGAATAAAGATGTTAGAATAATGTAGAACTTATACTAGGACCAAATCATTTGCATGCGGATAGAAAATGAATTCAATAAATATAGAAGAATAGAAAGAGGAGTAAGACAATGACGTATCTTTTCACTGGATTTATTCAGCCATTACAGTGAGGTGATTTTTATAGGATTAGAATTCTTTCCAGGATTCATTATTGGCGGCCACAATCTTAATAACATTAGATATGCAAATGACAGTGTTGATAGCAGATATAGAAAGGGAACTACAGGAACTCCGACAAAAGATAGTGAAGGAAAGCGAGAAGAAAGGACTAATCATCAGTTGTAAGAAGGGAGCATGTATGTGTCAGCGAAAAGAAGGACCTAATATGTGAATTAAAAATTGGAAATACCGAAATCAAACAAGCACAAAAATTTAAATATCTGTTTTGTTGTATCCTTAAAGAGGTTACAAACAGAAAAAGGTGGTACTCGAATGAAGGAACAAAAACACGCGCGTAGATGAAAGAAGAGAGGTTTATTGTAAAAAGAATACTCTACTGAAAGACAGGGAATCGGGTGGCAGGCTAGTAATTCCCGAAACAAGCCCCCAGGTATATCCTGTGCTCACATATATATATATATATATATATATATATATATATATATATATATATATATATATATATATACAATATTAATAGGCGATAGATACGGGTAGGACATTCCATTACAATATGTTTTAACAGAGGATGGAAAATACGACACTGAAGTCCAAAGACACATTGGGATAGCGAAAGATGCCTTCCAAAAGCTAAGCAAAGCATTAAGAAACAGTAAAATCTAGTTCGAAAGAAAGAAGAATACTTAAATGTTATGTCATATTGGTACTTGTATATGCTTAATGCATAACAATATTTATCATAGATGAAGAGACAATGGGCAACAGAAATGTAATGTTACAGAATGATGCAGAGAATACCATGGACTGAACATGTGAGCAATCACGAAATTCTAGAATGGAAACCAAAAGAACTCTTATACTTAACACCAGAAAGAGAGAGTTTCTAAGGCACATAACGAGGAAAGAGGGCTCGGAAATTTGGACACTCACAAGACATATTAAAGGCAGGAGGGACAGAGGAAAACGGTGAATAACCTACCTAATGAACTTGCGTAAATAGTTAGCGGACCAGGAATTAGAAGAGATACTGGAAAGACAAAATTTACTAAGAGCTACAAAGGACTGGAAATTGGGAAGAGCCGTGATCGCTCGCACCCTGAACGAACATAGAAGATGTACGCAAAATAGAAAGGGGTCTAAGAACAAAGACGTGTTTTTTTTCACTGGATTTATTCAACCTTGATAATGAGGCTATCCTAAGGGAGCTGGAGATCCTATTCAGTCAGTTACGTGCCATGAGTGATACACGCTTAGGCGATCATGTATCTTTTGATACATGACTGAAGAGGCTGATTTTTCGCGTAGTAGGTTGGAGATCCTATTATGGTCTGCTATTGGTGAGAATAATTAAAAACATAAGATATAAAAATGACACATGGTTAATAGCAGACAGAAAAAAAGTGCAGGGCCTCCTAGATAAGGTAGTAAAAGAAAGCGAGAAGAAAGGACTAACCATCAATTATAAGAAGAATGTATGGTTGTCAGAAAAAGAAAATGCCCAAAATGGAAATGTCAAAATCAAATATGTAGGAAAGTTTAAATATCGGGGTATTTATTATTAAACAGATGATGAAAAATGTTATGTCGAAACCTCAAGGCACATTGGAATAGTAAATAATACCTTCCAAAAACAACAAAAGAATAGCAAAACATCTAATAATAAATACCTGAAGAGGGCCAGACAACACTCGAAACGTTAGCGGTTTTACAATCCAGAAGATATCATCAGACAAACACCTGAAGTTTGGAATGTGAAGCAGCCGGAACGTTTTAAGTATAACAACAAAGATAAGCATGCTGGTCTGAATAGCTATATATATATATATATATATATATATATATATATATATCCCGTGTCTTTTGAAAAGAAGTGGAGCTTTGTTTAGGATTGGGTTTCCGGTTCCTTCTAAATTCTCGTGCAACTCTATACTTCAAACGTCTTCTGCAGGGACCTGAAATTTTATTTATTATTTATTTTTCTCAGTAGGATTAGATAGCTTTACCTATCGTCTAGATTACACTCCCCACCCACCGGTCTTTTGAACAGGAGTAGCTGTTTATCCTGTGTGGATTGGCTTTCCAATTCCTTCAAACGTCCTTTCCTTCACTTGCACTTCCAGTAGTCCTTTGTGTCTTAGTGGCGTTATCACCTTGCTTGGGGTGAACTGATTATTATATATATTATTATTATTTTCTTTTTTAAAAATATGAAAAAAAAAAAAAAGAAAATAATTATATTATGCTCTACTGTTTTTATCAAGTACGGTCTTTTTTTTTTTTTTTTTTGATAAAGAAATAAAAACATTGCTAACACCGGATTATAAATCTTACTGTTCTTTTATACATATATATAGTCAAATTCCCAGATCAATTCTGTGGACAAGACAGATTGGTATCTAATGACAATTGGAAAATTTTTTTTAGATTTTTACATTAACCAGAAAAGAAGGCTTCGACAGAAGCGTCTATCTTTTTAAATTTGGATTTTTTAATGTAACTATAATAACAAAGATTTCGATTTCATTTTTGCCTTGAAAAAGTCGGAAGACGAAACGCGTCGGCAAGTCTAATTTTTTTTTCAATTGTCATTTTATACCATATATATATATATATATATATATATATGGAATGACGATGGCGTTTAAACATGAAAGACTGTCGCCGCTGTGTGTTGACGTTAATGTCCACTTTTATATTTACATACGCTCTATCCCTGATATTTAACCCATAAATATAGTATACCATATATATATATATATGAGGCTAAGTCAAAAATTATCTGCACTTTCACGATAACATATCTTTATATTAAAGTGGCAATAATTTTTTTTACTTTCCCTCGTAATAATAATTTGCCATCACAAAAATTCTGACAAAGGCATCAACTTTTCAGCAGCCGTTACGAAAGTATTTATTTAAAAACGTTTTATTTCATTATTTGCTCCTATCTAAGAAAAAGAAAATCCATAAAAGTGAATTGCTCTTATCTGATTTATCTTTCGTGCTAATCTCATCTTTTGACGATAAGAACAGTCGTAAAACCATCATCACTTTCAGACATTCATCTTAGAAATCTTTCAACCAGTCTTCATCAGCATCCATCAAACTTTTTCTTTGTAATTTGACAGGCAGACACATATACCGTTCAGATGAACAATAACAATACTTTGTTTTCACAGAGTCATGCCGGCATTCATAGCCATAAAATAAATAAATAAATAAAAATGAAAAATTCTTCTTCCAGCAAAAAGAAATGTGTCAGAATATTTTTTCTCTCTAAAGTCATTTACTGCAACCAAAAGGCTAAATCGAATCCAACAAGGAAAGAAAGGAATAATCTGATAGCCACTGGTGTTTTTTTTGTTGCCTCCAATTGTTTCTCTCAAGATAAAAAGAGAGAGAGAGAACAACTACCTGCCTGATTCTCTTTGTATTATTTGCAGTCATAACAAAGCCAATAATTATTGTGGCCAATGTGATTCAATTCCTATAGTACCCACTGTTATTCCCTGAAGCTCACTAACAACGAACAGAGTTATCTTTGAGCTAAACCTCATAATGGAAGAGGTATGTGGGCTGTTATTTTCAAAGGTTTTCTTCCGTTGTACCTTGGTGGGAGGAAGTTAAATGCTATCGGTTAAGTATGACAGAATTGTCTTTCGTAATGAAAGCCCACCCATCTCTAAACAAAAATAGGCTAAACAAGTTTTTCATAAATTACCAATTTTCTAGCAGGATCATTGCTACCTTTTTTAGTTTAGTTGTTTTTAACTTTTTTTCCCTACGGAAAAATATTCTTTCTTTCATACTTTTCGCACTTTATTGGCTGTTTTTCTTTTTTTTTTTTTTTTCAATTTATCGTGTTCTCTCGTTTTAGTCGTGCTTGTTTCATTTCGTTTAAATGATTTCTTATTGAACTTTCTTAAATTTATCTGTTTTCTCCGTCCTTCTTTCCACTATAACTTTCGTTATATATATATATATATATATATAATTTTAAAGAGAAAAGCAGACACAAACGTTACAAAATGGCTATCCAAAATGGGTTCAGATGACTAACATACACGGAAGGCGCTGGTTAAAAGACTCAACATGAGAAAAAGAAAAAATAATTCGTTTAAAAGATATGTTGAAATAATCATTCTTTGCCTGATGAAGGTCACTAGACCCGAAACGCGTGTAACGTTTGCAGCTTCTCTCTTTGAAATATACACTTTTCACTCGTTGGCACAAATATAATCTATATATATATATATATATATATATATATATATAGGGAGAGAGAGAGAGTCGTCTGAAGATGGCGAAACTTGAGTAACGAATCGAGCTATCCTTTGTTAGGTAGTGACGTTGTGAAGCGTTTTTAGTCTGGGCATTGAGCACTTTAATGCGTAGGTAGGTGTTTGCCTTCTGATCTTTTTTTTCCTTAATAGGGATTTTTTCATGTTTAAGTTAGGACATCTGGCAAGTTATCTATTAGTCACACCATCGTTGTCGTTGGTTTTTGTTTAATATGTGTTCTTATATATTATTGGGGATGCGGCTTATTTACTAATCCGGTGAAAAGAATAGTGATATATAATCAGTATAACGCTTGAAGTATGAAATGATAGTCACTATACAGCGCTTACTTCCATATCTACATTGTCTATATCCACTATAAATGCACTATCAGCGTAACCGAGCAAATTACGAACACCCACCTTTATATATATTATATATATATATATATATATGTGTGTGTTACTAATCCGTATTTAATGCAAATTTCATCAAATATTCTAACAGCCACGAACGTTAAAAAATCCCTTAAAACAGGTCATAATTTGCGATTTCTCATTCAAAAGTTTTGGGGTCTGGAAATGTTATTACTGTTAACTTTTCTTGTTGACAAAGGTTGCAGTAAGTTTTTTTTTTAATTTTCCAGTTTGCTATTGAATTTTTAATTTTTTTTCCTCTAATTACTAGTAGAATTCCTAAGAATTTCTAGCATAAAAGATGATTTATAAATGTACCATTTCCTCTTAAAGTTAACCATAGTACACCCTATGTATATTTTTCTGACTATTTGTATCTATTACTTTTGCTTTGTAAATTACTGCTTCAGTTTTGCAAACTCAATCTAATGGACATCTACTGTTATTTTTACAATTGCATAATTCCCTGTTAACGATGTTTTGCTTCACGTTAGTTTTGATATTTTTGGCGTTTTGTCTTTATATCGTGGTTTCTATATTACTAGTAGAGCTGTAGCTTAATTTAACTGTGTTTTTATTAAATATTTTATCTAATTCGGAGTTTTGGGGGATGTATTTATTAAGTAATTTAAAAAATATTTTCCCCATTTTACATTTGACCACTAAGTTAAAAGCGGAGAGGGAGTTAAACCAAATGATATTTTTCTTTTCTTTTGTGAGGTTAAAATACCAGTTTTGGTTTTATGCCTTTCTTTTTTTAAAGTTCTTTCATATTCTTTCTTTTTATCTTCGAAAATTATTTTACTAGAAGAATTTCTAGATAACCCGCTTTTTAATCCTTTGGGAATTTGCTCTGTTATAATCAAAGGGTGGTTTGATCTAACGTTCCTGTATTTTAATTTTGTGTTGGGTTTCATGTATGGGGAGACACTGCCAGTTTGTAGGTTTAATCCTACATTCAAATATTTGACATTTTTCTTATTCATATCGACTTCTGTTTCAAAGTCGACGCTTTTGAAGAGTTTGGAAAGTGCTTTTCGTATATTGTCATTTGTTCTTCCCCTTTTTGTCTGGCACTATCATCAGTCCATCATCCCTATACAGACTATGGTTGTTTATATGTACAATTTTGTTGATTTCATATAAAATATGTAGGTCTATTAATTCTGAAACCTCAGCACCATCAAAACGAACTTTGTGGTACATCGAAGTCGTCCTTTTTTGATTTTCTAATCCAAGCTTCTTCATTGTGGACTAAAATTGATTTATGGCAATGTAAAATTATGTCCATTTGTTCAGGTGTTATATTTACGAAGCCTTTGGTGAAGTACAAAGCCTCAAGCAGACCTTTTTTTAGATATAGATGGATAAATTTTTTTTTTTATGTCGTATTTTATAAATACATATTTATCTTTATTTGTAATTTTGTGAAGCCAAGAAATGCACTCACTTGTCTCTTTCCATTGATTGGCTTGTGTAGCGATCTTTAATGAGGCGCACATTTTTTTTCAGTATTACTTGACTTATTTTACCCACTTCAGTATTGGTTGTGTTTACAGTTGAGTAATGGATAGCGGCTCGGATTGAGGAATCGGAGAGCCAAGTTCGAATTCCAGTCGATTCCATCACATTCACTTACGTGCTAATACCATTGGGAAAGGTATGAATCCTCTTCTCTCCCACCTATGGGTAAATAGCAGGACAAACCGGATTCTGTAGCCTTGGGTGACAACTGGTCTTCCGCAGAAAGAAATGGCAATCTACTGCAGGAAAAACCTACCTCGTCAGTCATATATCGAAAGATACATGACTGACGAGGCAGATTCGTGTATCCCGCATGGCATATAACAAAAAATAGTTAGAAATGCTTGCTTACAGAATAATATATGGACCCTGTCACTTATACCTAGTTTGGCTGTGATATTTTCGTTTCCTTGTTTAATGTGCGAGTTTAGTTTTTTTTTTCCCCCCTAAGTTTTAGTGATTTCTTCATTTAATTTTTTTTCTAATAAGTCTCCGGGTTCATAGTATAAATGTTCTTTGTTTTGTCTCCTTTAATTAGGATGTATTTAGTTCTTTTTATTTTTCTTAATTTAGTAGTTAACTAGTTTTGTAAATTACTTTTAACTTTTTTTTTTTTAAATATTGTCTATCAAACTAAGCATATCCTTTTTGAAGTTAGCCTGCTCTTCAATAGCAGGTGGGTAATTTTTAGTTTTGTTTTGAATTTAAATTTTCTCTTTTTTCTTTGTTCTTTAAATATTTATTTAACGAAAATTGTACCTTCCATCGCATTCTTGTAAGGAATTGCTCAATTGTTTTGCAATAAATTTAGCATGTATTCTTCCTTATTTGGAATAGGGGTGTATTTTAACGAGTACGGTAGTCTGAATTTTGTTGTTTCCTCTGTAAATTTTGTAAACAATCGTCGTGCGTTCGGCAAAAACTGTAATAGTGAATCGATACACATAAAACATATGGTATAGAGTGTACCGGTGAAGATAGCTTATGAAAGCGAAAGAACAAAAATACACTGAAAATGAAAGTGCTCAACTGTGATATAGCATCTAAAGTTATAATAATAATAATAATAATAAAGTGAAATGGTCGGAGGTGAATTAAACCAGGATATGTGCGTGTTTGTGAATTGGGATCAAGTATGGATTAGAATAGTGTAGAGGACCGGGGTGTTTGCTAGAAGATCCAACTACAAGAATAAGGTGGACTCAAGTTGAGTCCAACCGAAGATGTAAAGAAAACAAACAAGATCGATAAGTATACATATCAATAAATATATGTATTAAACAACAAATTTACAAGTGGCAAAGACATCAACATTTGTGTTTGTGTATGAACGTAGAGTTTGTATATTGGTGAATGTTCGTATGTACGTGTATGTGTGTTTCATGGTGTTTTCCCACAAGTGGGCGAAAACGCTGATCTCTACGAGAGATCACATTTTAAAATGTGTCCGATGAAATGCAAAGAGAAAAAGAGAAAGAGGCAAGAAGTCGCCCAGTATTTATAGTGTAGGGAGAGCGTCCCCTAATGACAATTAGGAAACTAAAGAGGAGCTAACTCCTACAACAGAATCCACAATTATAGGATAAGAAACAAATAAGAGACGTTTATAAATTCAACATGTTTCGCATTTATTTAACCTTCGTCAGAAAATAAAATATCGAGGAGAAAAGAAAATTCTGTTAAGTTGTTTCTACTTAATCAACTATGAATTATGCCTAATCTGCCCCCCCCCCATCACCAAAAAAAAAAAAAAAAAAAAACCCAAAAAAAAACAATTCATTACGTGGGATGTACTTAGGAGTTCTGATAAATATTTGCCATCTATAAACACACGTCAAACTCACTTTATTATATCATCAACTTTTATAAAATGCATAAAGAATCTAAGATATGTCTACCTATAACCACAGCCGATGTAATTTTCACTCTTACACAAAATATCCCCCAATCATTACACAGACAGGTACGAGACATAGATGAAAATGTCCACACGCAATCCATTATCAACCGAATCCCGCATATTAACTAGAATTATGATACACATATGAATTATACTCACGAATGCTGCTTGACAAAACAAATACACGTGAGCCCTACTTAACAACTGAAAAGCAAAAACATATACCAGAATTTTCTGTCCTTCCACATTTCATTTTCTAAGTTTAAATAAAAGAAAAACATGTCACATTTATAAACGTGTGCTATTTTTACTTATCCTATATATATATATATATATATATAGGATTCTCTCGTCGTTTTTCGACGCATGAGGGTCAAGCAACTTTCTTTCCTCGGAGCCGACAGCCAGACTACCTTCACATATATAGTGGTAAAGGCTTTGTGCAGAGCCGAATACAGAGAAGTAGTGCACACCGTGCCACTAGATTCACAAACAGCCCTCCCCGGGTTTTGAATACAGAGTTGTCCTTCTCCTAGACCGGTTGCCACCCAAGACTATAGAACCCAGTCTGTCCTGCTGGAATGGAGGAGAAGAGGATTCATACACACAGTGAATGTAATGGATTCGACTGGAATTTGAACCGGGCTCTCCGATTTCTCAACCCGGGCCGTATTTAACGAATCTATACCTACGCGCCTCTGTTTCGTAATTTTTGAAAGGATTTTTTTTTTATTCGACATTATTTGTTATTGCTATAAATGTTATCTTTAGTGGATACTCAAGTTTGAGATGCTATCCCTGATTTTTATTTTATTAAAAAAGTGAAATTAATAGCAATCGGGCTAGAATAAAAAGTCTTACAAAAAAAAAAAAAAAAAAAAAAAAAAAAAATTGTGCCTCCGACAGGAATCGAACCTGCTTTCCTTTAAAAAAAAATAATGGATCAAACTAGACTAGCTAAACATTTTATAATTTTGGAAGTACAAACGATCATTAACAATAAAAAAAAAAAAACATAACTGCAATTATATCAGGATACACTTTGGAAATTTACACACATCTGTAATAAATCAAACAAAGAAATGAAATACATTAAACCACACAAATGTTGACACCAAGTTCCTAACGTGGGAGCGCTAAAAATGGTAAATATCTACATTTATGCTAAGCACAGCAAATCTCCAGATAATTTAAAGATTTGAAGAATATGAGGGATTCCGTTTGATTCGATCAAAGAACAACAACCATGAAATCCAAACGCAAGATTCCAAGGTCGCCAATAATGACTGCTGAAAATTTGGAACATTATTTCACGAACATTATTTGTAAGAAATCACTTTTGGTTGTCTTTTTGATGGAAGCGGAATATTGATAAGAGGAACTCAGAATAACAGAGTTTGGGCAATCAGGAGAAAAGGAAAGTGATAAGGTAGCAGAGGAAATAAAGAATAGGATAGGGAAGGCGTAAAGAAAGACAGAAAGTAAAAGGAAACGGATGGAAGGAAGTGATGAAAAAGCAAAGAAAAGGAGAAAGAAGTAAAGGAAGAAAGAAATGCAGGGGGTAGGAAATATGACAAAAAAGAAAATTGATAGAAGGGAGGCAAAGAAAAATAAGAAGAAGAATGAAAAGAACGAGAAGAAGAATAGGAAGAAGGACAAGAAGAACGAGAAGAAGAAGAAGAAGAAGAAGAAGAAGGAGAACGAGAAGAAGAAGAAGAAGAAGAACGAAAAGGAGAAGAAGAAGAAGAACCAGAAGAAGAAGGAGAACGAGAAGAAGAAGAAGAAAAAGAAGGAGAAAAAGAAGAAAAAGAAGGAGAAAAAGAAGAAAAAGAAGGAGAAAAAGAACGAGAAGAAGAAGGAGAAAAAGAACGAGAAGAAGAAGGAGAAAAAGAACGAGAAGAAGAAGAAGAAAAAGAACGAGAAGAAGAAGAAGAAAAGAAAGAAGAAGAAGAAGAAGAAGAAGAAGAAAAGAAGAAGAAGAAGAAGAAGAGAAGAAGAAGGAGAAGAAGAAGAAGAAGAAGAAAGAAGAAGAAGAAGAAGAAGAAGAAGAAGAAGAACAAAAGAAGAAGAAGAAGAAGAAGGAGAAGAAGAAGAAGAAGGAGAAGAAGAAGAAGAAAAAGAAGAAGAAGGAGAAGAAGAACGAGAAGAAGAAGAAGAACGAGAAGAAGAAGAAGAACGAGAAGAAGAAGAAGAACGAGAAGAAGAAGAAGAACGAGAAGAAGAAGAAGAACGAGAAGAAGAAGAAGAACGAGAAGAAGAAGAAGAACGAGAAGAAGAACGAGAAGAAGAACGAGAAGAAGAAGAACGAGAAGAAGAACGAGAAGAAGAACGAGAAGAAGAAGAACGAGAAGAAGAAGAACGAGAAGGAAAAGAACGAGAAGAAGAAGAACGAGAAGGAAAAGAACGAGAAGAAGAAGAACGAGAAGGAAAAGAACGAGAAGAAGAAGAAGAACGAGAAGAAGAAGAAGAAAGAGAAGAAGAAGAAGAAAGAGAAGAAGAAGAAGAAAGAGAAGAAGAAAGAGAAGAAGAAAGAGGAGAAGGAAGTCAAGTTAAGAAGAAAAAGAAAACAAAGAAGAAATGTGGGAAGGAAAAGTGAAAAAAAATCTAAAAGAAATAGAAAGAAAAGCTTTGGAGAAGAAATGACCGGTTAAGGAAAAGAAAGGAGGTAGTAAAAACAAAAAAAAAAAGAAAAGAAAAAAAGTCGAAAAGGAAGAGAAAAGAAACTAAAGAAAAAGAAAAGGATAGAAAAATGGAAATAATTCTGCAGGAATTATTCAACGAAGAAAGATAATGACAAAAATGAAATAAAAGGAAACAGATGATGAAATAAATGAAAGTATAAGCAAGAGAATGAAAGGAAGAAGAAGAAGAAAGCTTGAAAGAAGTTGAGAAGGAAAGCAAAAACAAAGAAAGAGATCATTGGATTCAGCTGCCATTTTTATGTCCATATTGAAAGACAAACGTGATTCGAATCAGCCGTCTCTAACCAGGCACATAATTATTAGCTGATTTTTATCGGAAATTTTCAGTTTATAAGATCTATGTGATTAATAATATTCACCACTAAATTATGTGCATTGACAAGAAAGGTTGAATACTGAACAATGCATGTAAAAATGTTTTTGATATAATATTTTCCTGTCATCAGGCTAGATATTTTTTTTAAATGCAAAATGATTTTCTATAAATAAGGCTACTGACTTATTGATATACTTACGTACACGTCATAATTTGTGTGTGTGTGAGAGAGAGAGAGAGAGAGAGAAAGTTCATGACGTCAGAGTTATTGTCATGGTCAACAGAATCATTGACCAGAGTTTCAATTCCGTCTTGGTTTGTTCAAATTCACTTTGGTCTTAGGATCTGTATTAGGATCTCCACTCACTCTTCCCCAAAACTTTGATATTTTGACAAAATAGTGAGTCCCCGACATGCTAGTGTGGTTAGCAGGGAAGAGAGTGTGTTAATAAACACCTGGGCAAATGATTACCATAAACCAAAGTGTTTACTCCCATTGCAGACCTTGACAAAGTTCAGTTTAACTAGTATAAATGTATTTGTATGTGCCATTATTAGATACAATTTATGACTTAAGGTCGATTCTATAGGTGTGTATTGTATTTCTTTAGCACTCGGAATACATTGGGCAATTTATGTTCAAATTCTAACAGGAAAACAGAAAAATGGGCAAAATACATAAATAAAAAATGTCGTTGTTCTTCATCTGAACCTGCATCTCTCTCACTCTCATATTACGCACACAAACATATATATATATATATATATATATATATATATATATATATGGAGAGAAAAGGGATCAGGTTGAAATCATAGACAAAGAACATCATTGGAAAATTCGTAAACTTAAGGAATCAGCACATATGCTAGACCACAAAAATCTCCTAAGCCAACCAAGCATAAAAATGAATACAATATGGAAACCAGTAATAAGGAGTTCCTGAGAAAAACAATAACAACGAAAATTGCAATATGAGCTCTGGTAAAAAAAAAAAATGCAATGATAACAGCAAAAATTGCAATATGAGCCCTGGTTGCTGAAGACATTAAGTTTATAAATCCCAGAAATTCATACACAGATGTTCTTAAAGACAAATTCATACACAGATGTCCTTAAGGACAAGGTGTTGGTTAGATCCAGTGACAGGACCTAAAGAGTTGTGAGTTCAATACCTGGTTACGGCAGTGGAGAACTTTTAGTGGTGAATTAACAGGTGATAAGTGATAATTGATAACTGACATCCATTAACAGTCTACCCCAGCGAGCGAAAGAAATGGTTCAGTTCGACATTCTGAAGAAGCGTATGTATATAGTTTCATCCAAATGTCGCTAACCGCTGGGTGAAGGTGGGGGGTTTACAGGGAGCTAAAGAAAATGAGAAGACTAATAAAGAGGAAAGGGCAAAAAAGGATCAGGCTTCAAGAAGACAGAAGATGGCGATTGACGTTACATTTAAATATTTAAAGTTTGTAGTAACAATAAATTTGGAAAGCGTTTCACAGGTGAGAAGTGCGAGAAAAGAAGCAGGGTAGAAGTGGCAGTCGCATTTAGCTAGTTCAACCGTTATTAATGAATAAAAAAAATTCTTTTCTTTAGAAATTGCTTTGTTTACGTTAGGATATGAAACTGAGCAGATAGCTTAATGCAAGATTTGGAGAAAAATTTGTGTTTAAAAGTATATATATATATATATATATATATATATATATATATACCAGGCCCCATAATCCAATAGATGGTTGGATAATACTAGACCCAGATGAAAAAAAAATGTTTTGGGATACTGTCAATTGTCTGACAGGATTCTTCAACTGAAAGGGAAGCCATTTAATATTTCCATTAAAATTTTTCTTCAATGAGAAAGTCCTCATTTAAATTTTTATTCTTTCACCCTTTTTTTGAAAATCTTGTTTTTCTATTTTTTTATATAATTTTATATATATATATAATTGTTCCAATATTAGAATCATTTTAATAAACTTTTCTTTTCTTAAATCTTTAGTCTTCACATTATGAGTCCAATTTTCCTTAAGGGGTGTTTTTGATTTCCAAATACAGTTTTGTTATCCATTTTCATTACACATCCATTTTCTTTTTTTCGATTTCTATTCCCAAGATTTTTTCTTAATTTTTGCCAATTTCTGCGGATTTTAAAGCGATTTTCACAAGAAGAACACTGGTCAATATGATAAAATTTATATAGCTGGAAAGAGGACAAAGAGATTAAAATATTCATGTCTTCCAAGGGTATATTACAAAAGGAATGCAAAATATTATTCTGAACCGACTTTTTTTAATATTTTGAACTTCTTCATGGGCAATTTCCGAAGGCCTTCCAGCAGACTGCATTTTTCGCATTTCTCTCCTTTTTTCCTTCTAAATCTTCTTTTTTTTAAATTGTTTTTAACAGATTTCTTAATAATATTTTTCTAAATATTATATTTTCTTAAATATTTAAACATAATATTCAATTCTTTTTACAGAAATGGAATCATATCCAATTATTTTAAAAAAAGGCAACTACTATAAATTTAAATTAACTACTTTGTTGGTAAAATTTTTATATTAAATTTTTTTATTTATAAAGTTTTGTTTATAATTATCTTTTGTATATTTAATTATATTTTAAATTTAAATAAAGCAAATTTTAAACTGAATTTATAGAAAAAAATGACTGTTGCTTTTGTCAATTAAGAAATTGAATTCAAACGCACAAACTTAAATGATAAAAATTTTAATCATTATGATTCTGATTTATTGCTTGTTGAGGTCTTTTCATTGTTTGCCATTTTTACAAAATCAAATAATTCTGGGTTTGAAAGCAAGTTTTCAGGACAAAATGAAATAAAAGGAAACTGTTTTAGGATGTTTTTCTTTCACAATTTATAAAAAATTTTTTATGGAATGTTTTTGAAGATGTTCCAAACTTTAATTACCAAATGCTTTTAAAATTCTATCATGTCCATTCCTTCACTGTTTTCTGAATGTAAATCATCAATGTCGAATCTAAGATATTTTTTCAGGGTTTTTTGGATAAATTTTCCTTAATCGTAAAATAGTTAAAAAAAAATCTCAATATAAAAAAAGCATCTCAATGAGTTTTGAAATGGAAATATTTTACAATATGTATGTCAAAATAATGCACCCTGATAAACAGGGAGCCATGCTGTCATTCATTCTTCTCCTTTTTAACAAATTCTTTTCCCTTTCTGATTTATTTTCCTTCTTCGTAAAGGAAGATTGGGCTTCTTAAAAATAATTCTATTAAATGAACTATATTTCTCTTTTCTATCTTAACATTATCTTTGATATTTTTTAGAGAAGAGAGAACAAAGATTCTCTCTTATTTTCCTCTTAAAAATTTTCAAGAGATTTTCCTTACCCATGATTTCCTATTTGAGTTAACAGAAAATAAATAAAGAACCTCCTTCTTCGTCTCTCTTGTCTTGGAAGGTAAAAGTTTCTTCCTCCCGTTTTCCCCAAAATCCTATTCTATCTAAATCTTTTTTCAGATTAAAAAAGATTGGGGGAATTTCTTCTTCCTGGAAAAATTTTCTTTAAATGCAAAAATTAAATAATAAAAAAAAAATTTTAATATAAATCCTCTTTTCCTTTTCGCAAAAATATTGTCTAATTTATACATTAGAAGAAAAAAAATTTTTTTAATAAATAAATTTCAGTTTCTTAATTTTTTAAAAAGTCTCAGTTCATTTCTTCCTCTGAAATGTTGCTTCTAAGTCATTGAATTCCTCCTTAATTAGAGAATTTTCAGTTCTTCAGACATGAAAAAACACTTTGAAAATGTTAAATATATTAGATACAAACAATATATTTTGAATAAAAATATTATTATAACAATTTCTTTTGAAAATGTTTCATTCTCTGGCAATATTCAAGATATAGTACCCTTAACTCAAATACAACAATAAACTTTGTTCCATCATTTCTAACACAAATATACATATTCTTTTCTCACTATTTTTAAAATCATGTGACCAGCATTAAACTTTCAAAGCAATATGCAGTTTAAAAGCAAATCCAAACCAAACTGAAACAAAAGGAAATAATTAAAGTTTTCCCATAAAATTGTTAAACAATTTTTGATATTTCTGACCAGCATATCTGTTTCCTTGACATAAACAGTGAAACAAATTGAAGGAAAATCAATCAATTTTCGATCTCATATTCAATTTTCAATTTTTCTTTAGGCCAAAATTGTGCATTTTGTTAATTTTTAAAATTGCGTTTAATGGAAACCATGAAAAATTAATTCTGATCATATCTGCATTTTAACAAAAATTTTTTATAGAAATTTCAAATATCACAGAAATTTTGCACATTGCCCCCCACTTGGTAGGAAGGGGAGATTTTTGAATTTTTGTTTCTCAGGATATTGAAGAATCAATAAAATGTCTTGAATGGAAGGTGCTTGTAAAGATTTGACCATTTCTGCACATCTTTATATTATTTGCTTTCCATCATCTGACAACTCCACTAACCTGATACTAAAAAATTTTTGATTTTATTGATTTTTCTGTCTCAACTGCCTTAATTGCAAGGTTTCTACAGTAAATTTTTTCAACCCATTGCTTTATTTAATATTCCATTTTTTTAATATCATATTAATGAA
The DNA here is from genome assembly GCA_903632075.3 of Acanthosepion pharaonis. Classification (NCBI taxonomy): domain Eukaryota; kingdom Metazoa; phylum Mollusca; class Cephalopoda; order Sepiida; family Sepiidae; genus Acanthosepion; species Acanthosepion pharaonis. The sequence continues at coordinate 303,764 of CAHIKZ030002266.1, forward strand.
TATCTACTTAACTCTATGATGGGAAAAAAATATAAAAAGACTTCTAAATGAATTAAAATAGATAAAAAAAATGTAAACATGTGTCCCTCTGTTATGAACCCTTAAATTTGTCCAAACGCAAATGGATAAAGTTCTGAATAACGAAACAATATTTATAAATATATATATATAAGGACTATAATATTATATATATATATATATATATATATATATATATATCAATGTGTGTGTATGTTTATAATCAATAAAATAATCATCGGTTAAATAAAATAATTTAATATATAAATATAAATATGTGTGTGTGCATGTGTGTTATATGTGCATGTTTGTGTATGTGTGTGTTTTATATAGGAAGAATATAAATATATATATATATTTTATATAAATTAAATGTGTATGTCTTCAATCAAAAATTATAAATAAATAAAATTTATAGGCCTATATATAAATATATATATTTATGTATATATATATACATAAATGTGTGTGTGTTTATGTGTATAATCGATAAAATAATAAATAAATAAATAAAATATTAATATATATATATATATATATATAAGCAATAAATATATATATATATATATATACATATATTGTGCATTTCTATTGTTGTGTGTTTTAATACGATAAAATAATAAATAAATAAATAAATTTTTTAATTTAATGTATATATATATATATATATATATATATATATATATCTATATATATATATATATATATATATATAAATGTATGGATATGTGTGTGTATGTCTAATAACCGTATAAAATAATAAATAAATAAATAAAATAATGTTTAATATGTATATATATATATATATATATATATATATATATATATATATATATATATATATATATATATATATATATATTTGTATATATGTATAATCGATAAAATAATAAATGAAAAATAATTTAATAAAATTATCAATATTTTTAATTTATTGACTATTTTTCACGATTTATTTTTTCTATATTTATTTTTTATATTCCCTTTAAAATATACTAAATTCAAATAATTTCATGTTTTTTTTTGTTTTATGACTATTTGATATATATATATATATATATACATATATAATATAAATATATATATTTGTGTACTATAAATTTATGTGTGTGTGTGTGCATTATATATATATTATATATTATATATATTTTTATATAATATGTGTGTGCATAAACAAAATCATATTTCTTTACATCCATACATATTTCGAAAAATATTT
>CAHIKZ030002266.1:310000-350000 GCA_903632075.3 Acanthosepion pharaonis
CTGTACGTTTATATATTGGATCGGACCTTTTTTAAACCAATTTCAAAAAAAACTTCACAGGACTACGTAAAATTACCTTGCTCGGCGGTTTGTAGCACCAAAATTGAAAAAAAAACACAATTGTTTTACGCAGGAAAATTTGAAAACACGATTAAGAGGCATTTGAAAGAATGAAAAGATTAAGTGATATCGAAACCATCTTGCCGGGAGTCTGTTCCAGGTTGTGTGTTGTTGGGTGTTCATTTATGTATGGGAAGATTTTCTTCATTTTTGACCGATTACAACAAAAATTCACTTTTTTTCACAGGTATGTTTTTCTTATTGGCGGGTCGCTTTTCTTTTATTCAGGGCTGGTGGGACCAAAAAATTTAAAATTTAATTTAAAATTCCATTTACAAGACAATATTTATAATAAAATTCTATTCAGTCGGTAGAAAACGATTGAAAACAATGTTTTTGTTTGAGCTTCGGTTTGACTAATTCGTAAAAACAAAAAAACAAGTCAAACAAAAAAGGGTTTGAACATGATTGTTTGTTCAAATTATTAAACAATAATCTTTGTCAATTTATTTTTTCAGTCTTTAATGATGGTCGATCAGCATATCTATCTGTAAACTGTTATATGGGATTTGTGGGCTCTGAATAAGTAATTATTAAACGTAAATTCATGTTTGGAAAAGGGATTAAACATTAAACCCCCTAGTAGAAGGAATCTAAATGAACAAGCGTGATACCATTCTAAGGGGAGTCTGATGCAGCTCATTGGACTTTTAAATATTTTTATTTCTGTTTGAAAAACAAAAAAAACTAACCACATCATTAAACTCTCTTTAAAACCATGTTTCATTTAATTATTTTCGCCCAGAATATTATTATTAAACCTTATAATCCGAGGCTTAAGTTTTGACATTTTTTTGGTCAAGGTTCATTTTAACTAATTTTGAAAGGAGTCATTTTTTTATAAAGAACTAGTAGACGAATGTTTTTTCTGTCAATACTTTTGAACTAGAAATAATAAATGTCCCTAAAAATCCAAGGATCCAAGATAAACCTTTCCAAAAAGAAATGATTTATTTTTTTTAATGAAAAAGGGATTGCCATCTATTCTAAATTTAGAAAAAAAAGCGATGAATGTGCATATTCCTTGGAATAAACTCGGAAAATATTTGTTTGGATGGATCTTTCCGCTGTAAGGAATTTGAATTTTAGAATCTTTATTTGCTTCTCCAGTATTTCATATCATACTGCGAACTTCCACAAAACTAAGACATTAAAAAAAATTCTTCTCGAATAATGTTCTTTTTATTTTCAATCAGATCGAGAAGTTTCATATGGATAGGCCTTAAATTGGCTATGTTTAAACTAGTCCAGAAATAATTAAAATATAGTTAAATGCAGATGCGCTTTCTCGGATCAGTGGTTAAAATGGCTTTTTTGATCAAGTCTTTTTTTTTAAATGAGCCTCATAGCGATGAGGAATCATTCATCGAAATTTATTGGAGCTACAAAATCATCTTGAACAAATATGGACAAAATTTCTAGATAACTTTCAACAATAACTAAAATGGATACCATTATTTTGAATGAAATTAATGACATATTCTGTTATTTTGACGAAATGACACTATCTTTCTTAACCCAAAGGAACCCTAGATCAGTTAATAAGTAAAGATAAATTAATATTTAAAGTCAAATGAAGAAGTCTATTTTCTTTGAAAAATTGTTTTCAGGGAATGATTCTACAAAATTCTTCAGGTGTCCGTCGATGGCTGCTTAAGGGAACAGAATAAATTTTTTTTTTTAAGGAAATGAGCTGATATTACCATTACCGTTTAACTGTTATATAAATGAATGTAACGTCTAAATATTTGACGAAAATAGCCGGAGAAAGGTTAATTACTTGAATAAAAATGAGGACATTAAAAACACAAACATAATGAAATATCTATCGTCACATATTATGAAATGGACAAAGTCCGACAATTATTTTAAGACATTTTTTTTGTTTATAGGTTCTTTTTATAGATACATTTAAATAAATGCTATGTTTATAATAAACAGTATTAATGACATTTACCGGCCTGAATGACCGAGAAATTTTCATAGAAAATATGCGTTCTCCGACAAGAATCGAACCTGTATCTTATACGAAAATGTCATATAGCCTGACGTGCTTTACCGATTTAGCCACAGAGGAGCGTTTCGGTTAGCAAGGTCGATTTTACTGTTTATATATGATACATGTTCGATTGCTGTCGGAGGATGCAAATTTCTCGGACATTCAGGCCGGTAAATGTCGTTAATACTGTTTATTATAAACAGAGCATTTACTTAAATATTTTTATCTATAAAAAGAACGTATGAACATAAAAAATGCCCTTATATATATATATATATATATATATATATATATATGTGTGTGTGTGTGTCTTCAAGATGTAGCAATACTTAGATGAGGACGGCCCCGCTGGGTAACGTTCCTTTCCTCGGTCGATTGACGACAGACCTCTTGTATACACACAATTCTTAAATAACTAAGTTTTTATGTCTATTTTTCAGTTTTAACTGTCTATGTATTGATGCAATTTTCCTTTTGTTAATAAATATTACCCAGACTCACGTAATATCCGCTAAATATTGTTTGCGGGCTAAAGTACCAGGAGCTGTCAAATGTTTACTGGGAAAACGTCCACACCTCGCAAAAAGTGGTAATATCCGTAACACTCATATATCCTTTTATTTCATGAAAACATTCCAACTTCAAAATATAGTCAACACCGCTACAAACTGGTAACCTAAAACATTTGCAAATTGATGAGATTGCTTACATTTAACTCCCAGGTCATGGTTGCAATATTGGGTTAATTTTAATAGCCTATCGCCACTAAATTTTGTATTTCGTTATTTAAGCAATTTTTCTTTTTTCAACATGGGCTAACTTGGACTATAAATAATTTGTTTGCTCTGGGATTTCAAAAGTTACCTAATTAGATATTGTAGCCCACCCTTGAATTCCTACTTTGGTCTAAGTCAGTTATTATTTGTATAAACACTTAACGAATGAAATAATAAAATATGAAGTAAAAAGACAATCGTTGGAGGTTTGGGAAAATAAGGTACCATTCCATAGCAGAGTATTCTGAAATAAATAAGCAAAAATACCAAACAGATAATATAATATGGAGATAATATAATAATCCATCCATTAAGAATTGTTCCAAAGTCTTTAAATATAAAAGTAAAGTTTCAAAACTAATGTAGAACAGCACAGAACAGAATACTACAAATAATCGGAGAAATATTTATAAAAGTGTTGGAGAAAGAGGAGGCTGCATCATCTTCACCTTAGGCAACGGCAATTCGAACATGAAATAAGCAACAAGCGCCATTATTTTCTTTTCCACTGATTTATTAAATTTTCAGTGCAAGTCTTAGTAATAATGCGTTTCTGATGAATACGAAGTAATTGTTTGACCCAACGGCAAATAGACTTCATTGGAGTTGAAGTCACACAAAAAGTCAGAATATTATTGCCCACTTTCGAGCAGACGGTAAATAAGTAAGAATTGAAAAAGAAAAAAAAAGAGGGTTGGTGTAGAATAAGGTAGATATGCAGACAGGAAATATGTCTATAAATAATAATTCATATATTTTTCTTTTTTTCATCCTTATTTCATTACTTTTTATTTCTTTTTTTTGTTTCATTTTCTTTCTTATACGTTTCCTTACTTTTCTCGTTTGTTTCTTTCATCTTTTCTTTATTTTTTTTATTGTTTTTCTTTCATTTTTGTTTCATTATTTTTCATTTTCTGTTTTGTCTCGTTACTGTTCCCTTTGTTTCTTACTTTCATCAACGACATTCCCGTGGTCATCAATTCCCGACTCGAGATCTATGCTGATGACAGCTATTTCCTGTCTTAGTAGTAAGTCTAATAATTGCGATAAAAATCAAACAGGCAGCTGATGTCGAAAATGACCTTCAATTTGTTAACTGGGGCAAGAAGTTGTCTGTTAATTTGAATGCGTCCAAAACAAAACTTCTCTCTTAATAGTCTTACGGAAACATTTTTGCCTTCTATAGCTGATTATAACCTTCTGGAGAGAAACTCATTCTTGACCTGACGTTTTCCACCGATATGAATTTGAATGATTATATTAATTACGAAGTCTTCTGCTAGTAAAATCAGTTCACCATGTTGTGCGAGATAACTTTTCTCATATCATAATGTACATTTATATGTATATCATTTATTCAAACATCTAATATAGCTGCCACATTTGGTCAGGAGCCTTTTATCTAGATATTATTGATAAAATCCAAAGAAGAATCTGCAATGTTATCGGTTCTGACCTGGTATCTCTGTTTAGTGTCCCTCTCAAAAAAAAAAAAAAAATTCTAACGTAGTTTCACTGTACCTTTTCTATAAATATTTTCATGATAATTGTTCTGTTGGGCTTTCTTTGATAACTCGACTTCATGAATTTAAGCACATTACTATATTGGCAGTTAGGTCTCATAATTTCGCTTTTGAAATTTCTACTTCTAACTAAATTTTGTGCTAATATTTTCTTCTCCCGCATTTCTTACTTGCGGAGCTAGCTTCCGGTTTTCTTGTCCACTACAACCTTCAAAACTTTAAAAGGCAACGTCAATGGTCATCTTCTGTCTCCATGAATTCTCTTCTTTTAGTGTTCTGTTTCTTTCATTTTCACTCTCTTCTTGCATCTTAGTGGCTTTGTCGCCTTGCTTGGAGTGAATGATTAAAATATGTCTGTGTGTGTTTAAAAAATTAGACTACATCTGCAAAGTCAATAATTATAAAAAGAATGATCAGAGGAAAATATATATTATTTTTAGAGAGTCTTTCATTTACTGAGGGACTTTTCTTGATGAAGTTCCTCAAGGAACTAAACGCGTTTAAAGAAATTCTTGTCATTTTTTTTTACATATATTTTCTTCAAAATCAATCATTATCTTCTGTCTTAATTCTTATTCTTTTATTGTCCTCTCACCATAGTGGTAGTTTTTTTTCTCATATTCTCTAACACTCAGTAATCTTTGCGTCCTAGTGGCTTTATTGTCTTGCTTGGGGGGAAATTATGTATATGTTTTCCTTAGAAAACATATATATATATATATATATATATATATATAATGACTGTGACTGACCGGTTTACACCATGCTGGATTAAACGCTGGTTTATCTGACAAAAGGAACGCATAATTGAATCCCACAAAAGAGAATATTTTCTTTATTAAGTCTCTCCATTGCACAGGCTTGTAGATGTAATTGACACTGTTTAAAAATCATGAATATTCTCAAAATATCGTTTGGAGTACTAGAAAATTATATAAAAGAAAAAAAAACGCTATAAAGGGTTAATTCGATATATATGGTTAAAAAAAAAGCTGTTTTTCCTTCCTAGCAACACTAGGTAGCCTTGCAGAGTTAAAATAAAGAATTTCAATTAATTTTATTCCGTTCGTCAGTTCTGACTTGTCTAAACTTAACTTTTCTGCCTTTACAAATAGTGCCCAGTTTGAATGTTTGTAAAGATCGTGTCCAGTACTGTTCGGCCATCGGCAAGTGAACGTTGACTGCGGATTTAGGTTCAGAAATCGAATCGGGTGTCAGGAAATAGATACGGTCGAGGAATGTGGGATAGGAAACTTAGGAAAGACATTTCTTTGTGTTGTCGGGAAAGGGGTTATTGGGGAACAGGGTGATTGACACCGACCGGATGAAAAATCAGGGTAGAACTAACGACTGAGTGAAGGAAAGAGAAAGTAGTGAATGAATGAAAAAGAGAAAAAAAGAAGATGAAGAACGGAAGAGAGAAAGGAAATGGTTAAAATGGCATATAAAGAAAAAGAAAGTTAAAAAAAAAAAAAAACGAAATTAAAAATGAATAAAAAATATGCAAAAAAAACAAAAAAAACAAAAAAAACAATAGAAAATAAGGTGAAAAACGAGAAAGAAGGGGAAAAAATCAAGAAGAGGAAAAAGAAGGAAAAAAACGAGAAAGAAGGAAAAAAACGAGAAAGAAGGAAAAAAAACAGAACTTTAAAAGAAGGGAAAAAAAAAGAAAGAAAAAAAAAAAGAAAGAAAGAAAAAAAAAAAAGATGAAAGAAAAAGGGGAAAAAAACGAAAAAAAGAAAAGAAGAAAAAAAAACGAGAAAGAAAGAAGAATAAAAAAAAACGAGAAAGAAAGAAGGAAAAAAAAAACGAGAAAGAAGGAAAAAAACGAGAAAGAAAAAAGGGGAAAAAAAAACGAGAAAGAAAGAAGGGGGAAAAAAAAACGAGAAAGAAAGAAGGGGGAAAAAAAAACGAGAAAGAAAGAAGAAAACAAAAAAAGAAAAAAGAAGGAAACAAAACGAGAAAAAAAAAAAAAAAGAGAAAGAAAGAAGGAAAAAAAAAGAAGAAAAAAAAAAAAAAAACGAAGAAAGAAAGAAGAAAACAAAAAGAAAAAAAGAAGTTTTAAAAAAATGAGAAAGAAAGAAGAAAACAAAACGAGAAAGAAAGAAGGAAAAAAAATGAGAAAGAAAAAGGAAACAAAAAGAAAGAAAGAAGAAAACAAAACGAGAAAGAAAGAAGGAAACAATGTTGAGAAAAGAAAGAAGGAAACAAAACGAGAAAGAAAGAAGGAAAAAAATGAGAAAGAAAGAAGGAAAACAAAATGAAAGAAAGAAAAAGGAAAAGAAAAAGAGAAAAAAAGAGAAAGAAAGAAGAAACAAAAAGAAAAGAAAGAAGGAAAACAAAACGAGAAAGAAAGAAGGAAACAAAATGAGAAAGAAAGAAGGAAGGAAAAAAAAGAAAGAAGGAAACAAAAAAGAAAGAAAAAGGAAAAGAAACGAGAAAGAAAGAAGGAAAAATTTGAGAAAGAAAAAAATGATTTAAAAGAAAGAAGGAAGGAAAAAATGAGAAAGAAAAAGAAAAAAAAATGAAAAAAAGAAAGAAAGAAAAAAAACGAGAAAAGAAAGAAGAAAAAAAATGAGAAAGAAAGAAGAAAAAAAAATGAGAAAGAAAGAAGGAAACAAAATGAGAAAGAAAGAAAAACAAAGAAAACAATGATTGAAGGAAAGAAAACGAGAAAGAAAGAAGGAACAAAATGGGAAAGAAAGAAGGAATCATTTTGAGAAAGAAAGAAGGAAACAAAATGAGAAAGAAAGATTTTTTTAAAACGAGAAAGAAAGAAGAAAAAAAACGAGAAAGAAAAAGGAAAAAACGAGAAAGAAAGAAGGAAACAAAACGAGAAAGAAAGAAGGAAAAAAAAGAAAAAAGAAAGAAAGAAAGAAATAAAAAAAAATGAGAAAGAAAGAAGGAAAAAAATTGAGAAAGAAAGAAACAAAACAATTGAGAAAGAAAAAGAAAAAGAAAAACAAAACGAGAAAGAAAGAAGGAAACAAAATGAGAAAGAAAAAAAAACAAAACGAGAAAAAGAAAGAAGGAAACAAAATGAGAAAGAAAGAAAGAAAACGAGAAAGAAAAGAAGGATTTAAAAGAGAAAGAGAAAGAAAGGTTGAGAAAAGAAGGAAACAAAACGAGAAAGAAAGAAGGAAACAAAACGAGAAAGAAAGAAGGAAACAAAACGAGAAAGAAAGAAGGAAACAAAACGAGAAAGAAAGAAGGAAACAAAACGAGAAAGAAAGAAGGAAACAAAACGAGAAAGAAAGAAAGAAAGAAAGAAAGAAAGAAGGAAAAAAAAAAAGAAAGAAAGAAGGAAAAAAACGAGAAAGAAAGAAGGAAACAAAACGAGAAAGAAAGAAAGAAAAAAAAGAGAAAGAAAGAAAAATGAAAAGAGAAAAAAAGAAGGAAACAAAACGAGAAAGAAAGAAGGAAACAAAACGTGAAAGAAAGAAGGAAAAAAACGAGAAAGAAAGAAGGAAACAAAACGAGAAAGAAAGAAGGAAACAAAACGAGAAAGAAAGAAGGAAACAAAACGAGAAAAAGAATTAAAAAAAAAACGAGAAAAAAAAAAAAAGTTGAGAAAAAAGAAAAAAAAATAAAAATGAAAGAAAGAAATTACGAAAAAAAATGACAAAAGAAAAATAAAATACGGTTGACAAGAATCAACTCCGCTAAAAAGAGAAAAAAAAAAAAAAAAAAAAACTGTGATGAAAGAAACTGATATGAAAGGAGAGAATGTGTGATTATGAAAAAAATGTTGCGAGTTGAATATATGTAGAAAAAAGGCAAGAAAGTTAAAACTGGTAAATGAGAACAAAGGGAAGAAGCTAAAGTAAAAAAAAAAAAAATCGAAAAGAATCAATAAAAATATTAAACAGAAAAAGATTAAATGAATGAGAATAAATAAAATAAAGGAATGAATTGAACGAAACAAAAGAAAAGGAAATTAATGAATCCCAAATGAAAAATAATTTGGTCAAAAATCAAAAAGAGAGAGAGAAAGAAAGAAAGAAAGAAAAGTATGAACAATATTAAAAACAAAGAGGTGTAGATCGATAGACAGAGATAATTAGATCGACAGATAGATAGATAATTAGATCGACAGATAGATAGATAATTAGATCGACAGATAGATAGATAATTAGATCGACAGATAGATAGATAATTAGATCGACAGATAGATAGATAATTAGATCGACAGATAGATAGATAATTAGATCGACAGATAGATAATTAGATCGACAGATAGATAGAAATCAATGAAAAAGCTAACAAGAAAGACTTAAGAGTTCATATGTGGCGTCGAAATCAAAAGCAGGATTTCTGAAAATATCTTAAACAACTCATAGCTCCTCTGAGTTAGCAAAGAATTGGATTTTATGAAAGCAATATGAATTTTAAAAACGAACGAATATGTCCAGAAAAGAACGACATAAGTACCAAAGATAAAAGAATTACTGCATAATCTAGACTGGCTATATATCGAATCGATGTATCTATCTAATTTATTTATATCAAGCGCAAAGCAATATGAAAAAATATATATATTGCAGGGGCGGAATTGGAGATATTCACTGAGACGTGACAACGGTTTTGCTTATTGTGAATCTGCGCGTACAAACAAACATTCAGCTGCTAAATAATTGGGAGAATTGCATAAAGAATACAATGGCTTTCTGCCGAAAACGAAAACATATAAACAGAAAACGAACAGAAAATCTAATGCATCCCAGAGGCAATTATATTCTCTATAAATTTTACGTCATATATATGTTTAAAGTTTGCTATATTTATAAAGGAAGAGTGCTCGGAAATACAGCGTTTAGAAATATAGAGTGTGTGACCATAAGAAACAACATTGCATGATGAGGTTCAGCTTGACGCCTCATTATTCTTTAGACCACCCCTACCTTAGTGGATTACATATATAGCGGACTAGTGTATATAGTCTACAAGACGATTAACGGAAGTGCGAGAAGTCAGAAACTTTTTCCCAGTTTCTTGTGTTTAGGTCTAATACTGAGTGTTATTTACGGCTCATGATCTCTAGATTGCTTATTTATGCTGATTGGGTGATTGGAGAATGTGTACAAAGAAGGAACTGTGTAAGTGCGCAAGCAAGGAACCGTACGACATTTTCAGAGAATCTTTTTTTACTGAAATCTTCTGTGTTAGAATTACAGAAAAGTAATTAATTCACTGGTATATTTAGTTGCCTAACACTTTAATTACAAGACTGAAATCATCTCAATAGTAATCATAAAATGAACACTAGTAGCATATCTGCAGTCCACTTACACGGACACGATAATCGGAGAAAGAAAACTAATTCAAGTCTACATAATCTGTTTATATCTCTGAGATGAGGTATTATGATTATTTACATTATTCGGACTGTTATCTTCATTGCCATATTCACAACATTTCGGCCGTTGTGCGCTCCAGCTTTCTTCAGTTGATTAGAATTTCGAACCGTACTTTTTTCCGTCCGCCGGGGTAGATTGTTCTAGTTCCACAAGCCATGCCTCTTCCGGATGTCCCTTTAACTCAACTCTCCAAGTTTTTGGGTTCACCACTGTTGTAGTCTCGTACTGAACTCACAACTATTTGGATCTAGTCACTAGATCTAACAAACGTCTTTATCCACTGGACCAGGTGTCCTTGAGGAACTAGAACAATCTACCTCGGTGGACGAAATAAAGGTTTCGGTTCGAAATTCCAATCACCTGAAGAAGTCCGTAGCGTACAACGGCCGGAACGTTGTGAATATGGCAATGAGGATGAGGATAATAGTACGAATAATGTCAATAATCAAGTTTTATCTTCTAAGATAGTATGTTCACAGTGTCGTGCAAAACAATTTCTCTCCAGAATCTATCTTACATATCTATATGTCTACCATTCGTCCATGCTTAGAATATTGCTGTCACATATGGCCCAGTACACTTGATATTATTTACTTTGAGCTCCTTGATAAAATCCAAAGAAGAATCAGCAAATTATTATCACAGCTTATGACCTCCTGATTTAGGCTTTGAAGGGAGTTTGTCTGTTGGGCTCGTTTGTTTTATCTGTGTGTATGTATGCATGCATATTGGTGGACATGTATAGGTGTACATGCATGTAAACGTATGGCTAAAAAGACTAATGGATGTGTAAGCATGGGTGGATGTATATGTTTGTACACATGTGGAAGTGTATATATACTCCTGGACTCTCCCAACGTTTTCGACGTTGGAGGGTCAAGCAACTCAGTTCCTAGGAACCGACAGCCAGACACCAGCACACATGATTTGATTATAGTGGTGAAGGCTTTGTGCAGAACCAACCACACTTTTTGAAGGGCCGAATAGAGAGACCTGGTTCACTACGTGTCCACAAGGTCCCCAAACAACCCTACGAATGTTTTCAATTCATAGTTGTTGTTCTCCTAGAGCAGTTGCCATCCAAGTCTATAGAACCCGGTCTGTCCTATATTATCTAATTATAGAGGTGAAGGCTTTGTGTAGAACAACCACACTTTTTGAAGGGCCGAATACAGAGACCTGGTTCACTACGTGCCACAAGGTCCCCAAACGACCATCCGCAGTTTTTTCAATTCAGAGTTGTCCTTCTAAACCAGTTGCCATCTAAGGCTATAGAACCCAGTCTGTCCTGTTATTTACCCATGGCTGGAGGGAGAAGAAGAAGGTTAATACTTTTTCCTCAATGGTATTAGCACGTAAGTAAATGTAATGGATTCGAATGGAATTCGAACTCGGCCCTTCGATTCCTCAATCCGAGCTGCTATCCACCATACCCTCTCCCTCCTTGTCCACATATATATATATATATATATATATATATATATATATATATATATAGTGAACTCTCCCGTCGTATTCGACGTATGAGGGTCAAGCAGCTCAGTTCCTAGGAACCGAAAGCCAGACACCAGCACATATGATTTGATTATAGTGTTGAAGGCTTTGTACAGAACAAAATCACACTTTTTGAAGGGCCGAATAGAGAGACCTGGTTCACTACGTGCCACAAGGTCCCCAAACGAGCCTCCGAAGGTTTTCAATTCAGAGTGAAGTATATATTTGTGTGTGCGCGTGTACACAAAAATAAGGGTAAAGTCCCAAATCTAATCTAAAATCCAGCGATACCAAACAGTTCTAATATAGAGATAAAACAAACAAGCTCAACAAACAATCTTCAAGACTAAATCAGGAGGTGAGAAGCTCCGACAATAAATTTGGTCTCCGATGCTCACTTGTTCTCAGAGATTCCAAGATATTTTTGCTCGTAACGTTTTGTACTGTCTTTCATTGTCAATTTGAAGAAGCCCAAAGGAATGCACATTTTCTTCGGTAGCGAAACGAGTCTTTGATTAAAAAAAAAAAATTCACTCTCATCATATATATAAGTAATTATATATATAAAAATACCTAAAAAACATTTGTGTGTGTACATATATGTATAGGTTAGTATGTATACATGTTTATATAATGATATAAAAAACAAAATTTTAAATAATTCTAAATTTAAATGTTGCTACGTTTTTAATAGAAGTAATTTGGTAAGAATTACAAATTTCCAAGTTACAATTTTTACAACAGACTGACGCGTGTTGAAACCCACACAATATTTACTATTGTTAAAGTTATTGCTAACATTTTTGCCGAGATTTATAAACTGTACGATTCGCAAACCAATCGATGAAATTTGAATAAGCTGATTTGTGTGGAAAAATACTTTAACAAAAACCCTACATTGCGGTTTAATAATTTCTTTAATTTTATAGAACTTCATGGTAAACAATATTTTTTTTTTAAGAAAATTTATTTTTTTCCTGTTTTACAGCGAAGAATAAATTCTTAGGATTTCTTACTTTGGAACATGCAACATACAACTGGTCATGCGTAAATATTTCTTTCTGAAGCCAAATTCAAAATTTTGAAGAGTTTCGCTTTGTCATTTGTTTATAGTTCTCCTAAACGCAAGACGAACTGGAAACTGGATTCTTGTCCATTCGAAAGGATATTCGGATGGTTTAAGAATAAACTTTATTTACACTACTTTACTTGTTTGCACATCTCAAAATCTGGTTTCGATCGGTCAGTGTATGCCTATTTTAGAGAGTGTGATAGATGGAAGAACTAACAGATGTCACAGAATTATATATATATATATATATATATATATATATATATATATATATAGAGAGAGAGAGAGTGAGAGAGAGGAAAAAGGTTTGTTTTGGGGAGTATATATCTCAAATCTGATAATTTCAAAATTTATCGGACATCTAGCCCTGATGATTGATTTGACGTGAAACTCTGTAGATGATCAATCAAACAAGTTCACTAAACTTTTGGTGATTCATTGACTATATATATCGTACTAGCGTTGTTCAAACTGTTGATCATGACAGAAATTCTAAGATCCGCTCAGCATAGTTGCAGTATAAACTATACGTGTCTGCTAGAGATTGGTTAGCCGCCCTTCCAGACGGGACTTCTCGGAAAACGATAGTAGCCGACCGTTATATATCTCGTCTTCAGTCACTTTCTCACCGACGTGACGTAGTTTACCTCTGTTCTACAAATATTTTTTTATAGCAACTGCTCTGATGATCTCCCCACTTCGGTGCCCAACTCGATGAATTTAATCCTGCTACTAGATTGGCATCGAAGTCTCACAGTTTTATTGTTGAACTAGCTTGATGCAAACGCTACTTCTTGAACAGATATGGTTTTACGCACTTCCAGCCTGCGGAACTCCCTTCCGATTTCTAACTTCGCTGATAGCTATCATCTTCAAAAATTTAAATGCAAAATCAATCGCCATCTTCTGTCTCCTTGGACCCGGTTCCTTTTCGTCCTTTCCTGAATGTTCCCCATTCTCATTTTCTTTCACTCCTTGTACTCCCCTGCGTTCTAGTGGCATTGTCACTGAATTCCATGACGAGTGGACGGTGTAACTACTGGAGGGTCCGTCTACGAAACTTTCGAGTCGGAATGCTGAAGCTAACACCAATCAGCTAAATGACAAATTTATATTTGTATTAATTCTGTCTCTCTAATATATATATATATATATTGTATATAAGTACTGGGTTGGTACACATGGAATAAAATTCCGATAACCAAAAACACCATTCTTAAAAAGTGTTCCATAGCAGAGCAAATAATATTTATTTAAAATTATAACATATGCATATTATAACATCACTACAAAATAATTTGCAATCAACACCATCACTTGATAAGACCACAATAATGTTGAAACTAAATTGCAGTTTTGTAGTGATGATATAACATGCATATGTTATAATTTTGAAATATTATATATATATATATATATATATATATATAGGTAACTACACTTCGAAGGAAAAAAGGTTTTAAAAAAAGAAAGAGCTAGGAACATGAACATCTGTCGAAAATAATCGTACAGCATACAGGTCCAAAGCCTAAAGAAAAAAAACCGATACGAGTAATCAACTAACTAAAAAGTGCTCAATACGAAAGTAGATCAGACCTAGTCAAACCTTTCCATGACGATCCGCTTAGGTGAAACCTTGGTAGGTTTGTCTGTCTCTCTAGGTTTGACTATATATGCGATGTATGTGTGTGCAGAGTGATTGAAAAATAACTCAATATGTATGATGGACTCTCCAGTCTTTTAAAAATTATAGTTAGAATGACAATAGGAAACATCTTTTTTTTTTTATTTTTTATTTTTTTGCCGACGCGTTTTGTCTGTCTAATTTTATCAAGGCAAAACTGAAGCGAAACGTGTTTTTTTTTTCATAGTTACATTAAATCCAAAATTATTCTGGGAATTTTACTATATTGTCAACATGGAAAAAAACTCTTAGTATAAAGGATGTTAATGTTAGTCAGAAAGAGGCTTACGCAAAAGTTTTATATATATATATATATATATATATATAATCCCTTTTCTCCAAACAAATTCTGATGTTTGGTCATATATTGGGTGTATTTGGGTAGAAATTTTTCATGTATGCGCGTTTGAAAAAAAAAAAAAAAAAAAAAAAAACAAAATTGGTTTGTTGTTTCTTTTTATTTCATTTTTCAATATTTCTGATAAGTTTCTCGTTCGTATTTGTAATATATCTTCCCACGTCTAAGCACTTTCAGGAAACACTAACTGATAAATTATATAAATTAGTAAAATTTCCCGGAACAATTCTGTGGAGAAAACAAATTGGTATAAGAATGACAATTGGAAAAATGAATCTGAGATTTTGCCGACGCGTTTCGTCTTCTGACTTTATCAAGGCAAACAAAGAAAGCGAAATGCTTTTGTTGTCATAGTTACATTAAATCCAAAACTTAATATATTTCCAATTCCAATAGGGTTGGACGTGCAAATAGCCTTGGAAAAGGTACGAATACACTTCTTTTCTCTCAGCTATGAGTTAATCAGTAGAACATGTAGCAGTAAAATCGTTATTATCTTAAAAAAAATCTAAAAAAGATTCTGGCTTTAAATAACCTGTAGAAGGTTGAGAAGCCATCAAAAACAAACAAATCAATCCTCACTGAAAATGGCGTGTAAGAACATGATGATTTGAAAATTTGCATGCAAATTATGATCCCAAATGTAACCTAGATACTACCACCGGAAAGGGTATTTATTATAGATTTAATCACCAATAAAAGCAGAATATTATTAGTGACCCATGGCACTAGACTTACAATCACTAAAACTAAAATCTACCGAAGCTTGAACTCTCTTCCAGTCTTGCCGTACAAAAATTTATTTGGCTCAATGGAGGGTTCGATTGATAGACACTGGTCATCAATTATTATTTCATCAGGAACTTTTTTTTTACTATTTAAATCCACACTGTTGGCTCTGATCGCTGCCGTTAACTGACAATTCTATCCGACTAAAATTTCCATAAAAAGGTTAGAAATTAAATGAAAGAAAATTACTTTTACAAATTAAAAATTAATAGTTGACAATGCTTCATTTAAAAGGTTAATTTGCAGTTTAACACCCGCTCTCAGTTCGCATTAAAATTTTCCAGAATACTTACATTTATATGTAATTGTACATGCTTCAATCGAATCTGGTTTGATAAATTTGATAAAAATCAACCGTTTTGGAGTTATCGACAGTAAAAGTTCGGATTCATTGGCGTCGTTGGCGGTAGCCATTACTGGCTTTGTTTGCATACATTCGCTGCGGAAAGCTAAGCGCGGAAGATGTAGTTAACGGCCTTTTTTTCAGTGATCTAGCTTGTTTCAGTTACTGCGCAAGAGGACTATACTGTGTGCGCAAGAATCAAGACAACTGAATATTTCAATCATAGCTATTCCGCAGCGAATGTATACAAACAACGTCAGTAATGGCTGCCCGCAACGCGAATGAATCGGAACTTTTAGTGTAGATAACTCCAAAACGGTATATTTTATGAAATTTATCAAGCCAGATTCGAATGAAGCATATGCAATTACATGTAAATTTCTTATATTCACGAAATTTTTAATGTGAAGTGAGCGCAGATGTTAAACAGCAAATTAACCATTTAAAAATAAAGATAATAATGTTAGATTCTTCCTTTATGTCAATGAATTCTGGGGATAATCCAAAAGATGCCAGTCGTAAGGTCTGGTAATCAAGTCTTACCTTACAGGAATTAAACATTCATGCCTTTATGTTTAACGTGTATATATTTGTATATGTCGATGCCGATATTTATTTATGAACGCTGAATAACAATAAGCTAACGCAAGACAAGGAAAACTCGAGGAATATATATATATATATATATATATATATATATATATATATAGATAGATAGATAGATAGATATATAGATATATATATATATATATAGAGAGAGAGAGAAGCAAACAAAATGAAAAAGATAGGATAAAAAATGATCTATTTTATGGTTTGCGATTTAGATTGCTATTCATTTTCTTTCAATCTATATTTGACTAAAAATCAAGAATATATTTGTTAAAAGACTTAGCTAAAATAGTTTAACTCATCGCGTGTGTCACGCCGTCGTCTATAGTGAAAGAATTTCGAATTCAAGGCTAGAGAACTCCTTCCGTGAAAGATTGATGCTACACAATCGGGATTCTCGGTCAAATTTGATGTAGAAATATTGTGCTTTGATTCCACCATTATTCCAAGTAGGTACGGGCTGATGGTTTTGAAAAACATTCGAATTTTGGTTTTTATTTGGGATCGAAACATAACTATTACTATCTGTAAGGAATGCGAGGTAGTCAGAACATTTTAAAATCGGCATTATCTGTTTGGTCATATCTATTTTTATAGAGTGATGTTCACCCTGTATACGGCTCGAGGGCAACTCGAGGCAGAGGGTTACAGAGTAAGATGTACAGCTTATGCGGATATGTGTGATAATATGTGCGGATAACTGCTAACTTTAGACTGGAGCAGTTTAAGATTGCAGTTATCGAGGAAGCAGCCTTTGGGACCCAGTTCCACAAGGCAGTGGGAAGAAGCTTCTTGAGTAGAATGTTCATCTCAGCACGGAATATGAAAGGAATGAGGGTGATTCACTCTAATATCGGGTCTTGGCCGTCAAGGTCGGACTAGTGGAAATAAGGCGTGTAGTTCATCTGAACACTTTCCATGGAAATAGCGATAGAGCAGCAAGAGGCTTGCGACGTATCTTGTGAGAAATGTGTTGCAGAGTGGAAAGCAATTCGTCACCCACAAGGGCGCGGAGACGCTTTTGGACTGTCAAGAGTGGAAAGGGAAGACTTGGCAGCTCCCGCCCTTATATGGCAGCACTACTTCATTTTCTACCTGTTCAGACTCTTGTAAAGGTAGACGATAGCAGCAGGAGTAAGGTACCTGTTGGAGCGGTACTTGGAACCGACCATTTTCCCAAAGATTCAAATTTATATCTATACCTGCCGAAGTACTCGGTGTTTCCCTGGTGTACATGGCTGCAATTGCATAACTGCACCCCGCTGTCTAGAAATGTCTGCCTGCGTCTCCGCTTGCATGCATCACCCCTTGGTATACTAAGCTACTCCCTACTCATCGTTTACGGTATGTGCTTCGCAAGTGTTTAATTTTTCTTAATAAAGGAATTCCATCAAAAAAAAAAAAAAAAAAAAAAAACCTTGTGTGGCCGTTGCTCGGGGTAAAATTGTTTCAATGTTTTAGATATTCAGTAAATTTCCTATAGTCTTAAGTTTCAAATGGTATGGCATTGTTCACAAATTTAATAATGAAACAAACAGGGATGAAGCGTCAGAGCTTGATTCAACTGCAAGTGCAAATGCATGAACGCCCCCCCTTTTTTGCACGTTTACTGTAAAGCTGGGGTTAATAAGAGGTTCTTCGGGAATTTTCCCTTTTTAAGGCTTCAATAATCCTTCTCAAACAATCTTTGAATTAAAGTTGTTCGAATGCCAATTTAGAATGGAATCATATGAAGAAACTACTGGCTAAATGGCAAAAGCCGATTTGGGATCTAGTTTGTCGCTGATTTCGTCCACTTAACTGAAATAATCTAAACAAAGCATTCATGCAAGGCAATTTGTGTGTCATATGTAATTTAAATAGCAAATTTGGAAAGCATCGGATGAAAAACCAGGGAGTTATGGGCGAAAAACCGGTTTTCGAACAGTTTCGTGGTTTTTCGTTATACACAGAGAAGCGAGCAGAACTGCATGATGGCAAATATTTTGCGAATTGTTTGAAGAAAATCGAACGAAAAATAAGAAAGTTATTCAAGTTTTTATTTTAAGCAGTACAAAAAAAAAATGATTTTTTCCAGTTTTTTTTTTTTGCAATTTTTTGTGTGAAGCCTATGTTGCAGGAAAACTATCAAGCACTCTGCATAAACCTCGTAATATGATCTATGTTTTGCATTAAGTGCAAAGATCATCAGCTCATCCAGTAAAAATTGTTCGCCGGTAACTTTGCTTTGGTTTTTCAAAAAGTCGTACCAACATTCGGTTTTATGGATTTTTCTGCCTAACCCGGGGGTAGAGTAAAGCTGGAGATTGAAAAGTTGGTCTTGACGTATTTTAGTAAAATTTAATCAAAATCGGTCGAGAAATTTAGACGTGCATAAATAGCGCGCGCACACACACACAATTTCTGTTTTATAGATATAAATGATGTTCTACTTGGAAAACTCCGAGAGAAAAAAGGGTAAGTGGGATGCAAATAGTAGTTAAATATTCATGCTAGTTAAATAGCCGAGGAATTTCTTAAACGTAGGGTATATGTAATTTTTATTCAATGGCACTTATTAAAAACAATAATTCTAGGACAGCGAATACATTATTATCATCAATTCCAGCAAATATTTCATTGTTGGATCTTTCCTTACTATAGCTACCTCAGGCTCGGATGGATGAGCTAAGATGGAAAGCAAGACAGATACTGGAGAAAGCCAAGTCATCCAAATCAAACATCACGAAACTGGAGAGGCTGGCACTCAGAAAACTACAGAGGAATGGAAACGTTATCATATTACCAGCTGACAAAAGCAATACGACTGTAGTAATGGACAAAATGGAATATACAGAAAAACTGGAAAATCTCATTAGAAATGGTAGCTACAGTAAAGTCATAAAAATTCAACAATGAAAACAGAACGAAAACTCTCGCAGACCCTAATCAAGAACAAAGATCCCTTCCCACTGAAAACATACAGGCAACAGTCGCAACGTTGCACCAATCTACCTCATATATACGGTCTCCCCAATATTCACAAAGATGGTATTCTGCCCAGACCAATTGTTAGCTGCCAAGACTGTGTCACCCTCTGAGTCGCTTCCTTGTAGATATAATTGACCCATTAAGAGAAAAGTCACCTTCATAAGTTCGAAACTATGAAACTCCCTGGAAATAATCAAAGATGCTCCCATCCAATACAACCACATGGTGAGCCTGCACATGTTGAGTTTGTTCACCAAGGTACCCAGGCGGGGGGAGGCACTATGTGTAGTCCGGGACAAACTCGCCTCGGACTCATCCCTAGGAGAACAGACCAGTATACCTGTAGATAACCTGATGGAGATGCTGACTTTCTGTACACAAACAATACTTTGGAATAGGATCATACATATAGCGATCGGATAAAGACTTAGCAATGGGCTCTCCATTATCACCAGCAATGGCAGACAAATACATGGGATACTTCAAAGAAATGGCATTAGAATCCACATCACTAAAGCTTACTCTATGGCCGAGATTCATAGATGACACCTTCATAATCTGGCCACACCAGGAATAAGCCCAGCTACTAGTGGACCATGTGAACTCAATACAGTTCACAATTGAGAGAGAAAACGACAACAAACTAGCATTCCTGGATGTAATAATATCTCGAACAGAACATGGGTTCAAGATATCCGTATACCGCAAACCAACATTTACCAGACAATATCTCAACTTCAACTCCCATCACTCATGCACGGTAAAGAAAGGGATCGTCCGCTGCTTACAACGTCGAGTAAAAGTCATAAGTGGTGACCTAGAAACATATAAACAAGAAATGGTCAGTATAAGCAGTACCCCACAACATAACAATATCCTGAGTACATGGCAGCAGCTCCGACAAACTGCGATAGAAGGATACAAGAGGATAACAACGCCCAGAAGTCTACGTGAAAGGATTATCGGAAAAAAAACATCTGTCGTCCATATAACATCGGTACAACCTTCAAAAACGGTTTAACACTTTGCAGACACTTCTTCTGAGTAAGACCCCATCCCCATAGAGAAGAACATGACTAAAGACTGTGTATACGCCATTCCGTGCAGCTGTGGTAAGAAATATAAAAGAGAAACAGGCCGCCCCCTTAAGATAATACTGCAAGACCATCGTAAAGCCGTAACACGTTGGAAATAAAAAATCGGGCGTAGCTGACCATATATGGAGGGAAGAGTGAGATCACCACCACTTGTGGGATGAGGTTGAAATAATAGATAAGGAACATCACTGAAAAATACGAAAAAGTAAGGAATCAGTACATATGTTAGACCACAAAAATCTCCTGAGCCGACCAAGCATAGAAATGAATGCAATATGGGAAACAGTAATACGGAGAGCCAGAGAAAAGCAATAATAACAAAAATTGCTATATGAGTTTTGGTAAAACGGTTACTGAGACATTAAGTTTATAAGTCCCAACAATTAATTCACTGATGTCCTCAAAGCTAAACTCATTGGTTGGGTCCAGTGACTTGACACAGAGTTGTGAGTTCAATACCTGCCAACTGCAGTGATGAACAAATCTTGGAGAGTTGAGTTCAAGGGAGATAACTGAGACATCCGTAGGCGGCGTGGAACTAGAACAATCTACCCCGGTGGACGAAATAATGGGTTCAGTTCGAAATTCCAATCACCTGAAGAAGGCCAGAGCGTACAACAACCTAAACGTCGTGAATATGGCAATAAAGATGAGGACAAAAGTTCGAACAATGAAGATTGTGTAAATAATTACAATACCTCATCTTAGAAATACAGGCAGATATTGAAGTGTCGACAATATTCCAACATATTCCTCAGTATTACAGAGGTTTTCAGTATTGTCGCTGTCTGGATGGTATCGCTTCTTCGAATTTCCAGTTTCTCCTGTCTTTTCGGTATCGTACCGGCACGGTGGAGTAATGGATAGCGGCTGAGATTGAGCTGAGTTCGAATTCCAGTCGAATCCATTACCTTCACTTACACGCTAATAACCTCGGAAAAGGTATGACTCATCCTCTCCCTCGCCAGCTATGGGTAAATAGCAGGGCAAACTGGGCTCTATAGCCTTGAATGGCAGCCTACTACAGGGAAAAATCTGCCTCGTCAGTCATGTATCGAAAGATACATGATTGCCTAAGTGTGTATCACGCATGGCACATAACTCACTGAGGCAGTGCTCCAGTAAACATTGGTACAACAATTACCTGCGTTTTTTTTGTTTTTTTTTTTAGTTATGAAAGGATTACGGCTTAATAGAATTTGATACACTTTTTGAGTGATAAATAGATTAATGTATATTATATATATTTTTGATATTCTGTTGTCATTTTGAGTTTCAGAGGTCATTCTGATTTTAAAACCTTTAATCAACATTTTACTATAAACACCCAGTTAGATGCGTGTGCCTCCAGTCGTAGATATATGGTCACACCAATTCTCCCTATAGGTATTTCTTTAGTACTATAGTCCTGCATTAGTCCTATAGGAAATAGAGGTAGGCTATGTCAGCTCATTCCTGATCGACCTTTGCGACCCCGCTTCTTCTAATGGGCACTTTACTCCTCAAGCGCGCGAGCTTGTCTCGGCCCCTCGTTCAGGCCCAAGGAGACACCTGCCGCTTTTGATTGCCTGGTAACAAAGTCATTTAATAATCCTCTCTCTTGAGTGTTTCTTGGGTCTTCTATTGAGTGAAAAATAATAAAAGAAAAAAAGTTGTTGCTTGGTGGAAGAAATGGCCTCTACTGCAATTTCTCCACCCCCCACCCTGCGTATTTAACTATATTTGGCTTAGATGAGCCATTTAATATTATTAATATTATCGTTTACTACTACTACTACTACTACTAATAGTAGTAGTAGTGGCAGAAGCAGGATTAATAATTGTAATATGAGTAGAATCTATGCATCCAGTTTTGCCATTGTTTTAACAAATTTCGTTTTTACATTATCCATGCTATTTATTTAGTATTATTGTCTTTATATTTGCGAATGTAATCGTCATTATCGTCATATTTTTGAAATGGTCATTTTTTAACATCCTCCTCCTTACTATTCCCAATAGTAAGCGCAAATATCACTATCATCATTGTCTACTTGATTTACATTGAAATTGACATTATTATTGTTACCGTTGTGACAATCATTGAGGCGATATAATTACTATTATATCGCCATTATCGTTATATCATTTATAATAATCATCACCATCATTATCAACATGTAATTTATAGTAATCATCATCACCGTCATCATTAGGCCTTTCAAAATCATCATCAGTTCATTTATAATCATTATCACCATTATCGTTACGACATAATAATAATCATCATAATTACATATCATCCTTTCGTATTAATATCCTTCAGCACTATCATCCGACCTTTTAAAATCATCATCATTAGGTCAATTTAACCAACATGTTATTTATAATAATCTACATCACCATTATCATCATGAGTATTTAATTTATAATATCACCACCACTATCGTTATTAGATCCTTTATAACAATAATAAAAAACATCGATATTATCATTACTGTGTTTATAATAATCGACATTATCATCCTCACATCCTATATAATCAACACTATTTTATGGACTATCATCACTACTATCATAATTGTCTTTTCTGTCTTTTTCATACTTCAGTCAGTCATTTATGTGCCATGCATTATATACGCTTAGGCGACCATGTATCTTTTGAAACATGACTGCCGAGGCAGATTTTTTTTCTCACAATAGGTTGCCATTTCTTTCTTCGGTAGGCCAGTTGACATCTAAGGCTATAGAACCTGGTCTGTCCATCTATTTACCCATAGCTGGAGGAAAAGAAGAGGATTCCTACTTTTCTCAAGGGTATTAGCACGTAAATGTATATAATGGATTTGACTGGAATTCGAACTCAGCTCTCAGATTCCTCAATTTAAGCCGCTATCCATTACTCCGCCGTGCCTCCATCTTTTCATCCTTACCTTCATCAAATTGCCAGTAAAAGTAACAATACTTACCCTCATTCATATATTTTGATCATCAACTTCCTCCTCCTCCTCTTTAATCATATCATGATCTTTATCCCCCTTATTCCCTAAAGTGATATCATCATAAGCGTCTTCATTAGATTCAACACAAATCCGAAAATCAATTACTATTAAATCCTTCATTAATAGCCTCATCGTCTTCATTAACATGGCAAACTACCACCAAAGGCGACACTCATCTTTTCTGTAGTCATCGTTCTCTTTAACTTGTCACCGTTGCCATGGACACCATTCTTACATCAAGTCCTCCCGCAAACCTCCTCTAGCGTCGTGACACGCGTTTCTTTCTTATTATCGGTCTTGTCAGTACTGGCTCTTTCTTTCATTCTTCTGAAAAAATATACGTTCTCATTAACACTCGACACTCTTCCCGTCACCCTTTATTTCCCCCCCTCCCACTCCGCCGCAATCCACTTTTGTCGTTATTACCTTCAACACCACCGCCATTTGCATTAAGCGACAAAGCTTCACCTAATTCGCAAAACTCCCTTAACTTTAAATTCAACCTTTGCATTAATAATAACAGTGTTAATTATTACTAATATTGCTGACTTCTGCTTAGATAACGAGAAAAAAAAACTCAGTCAATGACTTCCTTAGCCAAAAAACAAAACAAAACCTAAAACAGCTATTTATCAGTCCTCAGGTGAAAGATTTGGTAAATGATTGTATCAAACAGCAAATCAAAAGAAGTAAGCTATAATTATAATAAAAGATTGCAGGAGAATTCGGCACATTATGGAAACGGAATTTCGCACAACTATATAGTTAGAATGAATGCGCATGCGTGCACAGAAGGCGATAACACTTATCTCCAATGCATTCATACGCATTTTCAGTAAAAAGACAATTTGAGACGCGCATAGACAAGAGAAAAGAAATGAATTTACTCCAATAAAAAAAGATACTTGTAGTTAATAAATATATTACTATCAACCATAAATAAATCGATGAGTTTTTAAAAATATTTAATTATTAAAAATGTTAATTCGCATTCATATCAGAGGATTAATTTGTCAATTAAATATTAATTACCTACAAGTATGCTTTCTCGTGTTTTTTGGTTTCCTTTTCTTGTAAACAGGTAGAATATTTTCAAATCAAACGTGTATGGTTAAATAATTTAGCCGTATTATATCTGTTTTGGTTTTAATCATACAAAGTCCACGAATTAATTTCTTGGTATCTGTAGAAAAATTCCAAAATTTTCTTTTAAATAATGTTTCCCAAGTAGTTTCAATCCCATCTGACATTATATATATATATATATATATATATATATATATATATATATATATATATATATATATATATATATGTGTGTGTGTGTGAATATATCACCTGCATCTCTTCAATAAAATGTGTCTTGATTAAATTGACTTACCTTAGGTACCGATACTCAGAGAACTTAAAACGATTACTTGGTTACTTATTTTAATGAGTCATTTTACTTGCAATTATAGCAACGCGACACAGACAATAGTCAGAGTATTATTTAAAAAAAATAGCGGCATATAATCAACAGTGCCTTTTATAACTATCTGTCACTTGTTACACAGCTAAGATTGTTTTGCTTTACATAAGTAGCGAAGTAATCGTTATCACTAACGCCGTTAATCGAAATATGTGCTGTTGTTGCAATTATTTTATATCAAAATAGAGCTATCCTAAATGAAATCGTTTTGGTTAAAATATATTTTATTATATATTTTTTAAATTGCGAGTAAGAATCGATATATTTGTATTTCAAGTATATATATATATATATATATATATATATATATATATATATATATATATATGAATGGACTCTCCCGTCGGTTTCGACGTATGAGGATCTGACAACTTAACCAATTGATCTAGTTATGAAATTTTGTGCGATAATCTTAAGTGGCACTTAAGACCCGCTAGTGATTTACAGAGGAGGTCGCATATGAATCAAGAGTGAAGATTGTTGGATGAGATCACTGTTAGCTTAGTTAACCTTTTAGATCTTGCTCTCGTTTATTGAATACGATTCAGACTAGCATATTAAAAATTGCTGAGTCCACTAAAACACGTTGATCGCGATTCTACCTGCTCCAAGGCTAAGCGCTCAAGGATGTTATTAGGTATATTGAAAACTGACATATATATATATATATATATATATATGATATTAGTATTTAAAACTTTTTATATTGGTATGAATTTAATGAAAAACAATAGGAATAAAAGAAGTGTAACAGTAAACCGTGAAATTCCAACTGTTTATTAAAGCAAAAATAGACGCGTTGTGAAGTCAGGCGAAAATTCACCGGACATGTCGACAATATTAAAGTGTCTAGCAGTGATACATGACCTACGTATTTAGTTCAGTAAACTGGTCAGTTGTATGTGATAGCCAAAGGCACAAAAATCAAATTTAATATATATATTGCAGAAATATGGGCAAAACTTCAACAAATTAGTTTTCAACTAAGCCGACCATAATTTTAATAAATGCCTAAATGCCAGACACTCAAAAAATAGTGTCCATATAATCATTCAAACATAGAAAAAAAAAAAAAAAAAAAAAAAAAAAGCATTTATATGATATTCAAAACGGTATTTAAAAAGGAAAAGGAATATACTAGTATATATATATATATATATATATATATATATATATATATATATATATATATATATCCCTTGTTACCGGTTTAAGATCGGGGTTCCGGTTCCTTCTAAAGTCTATTTCAAATCTATACTTCTAAAGTCTCCGTCTAAAATCTGAAATTTCATTTACTATTTATTTATTTTTTCCTCAATAGGAGTAGATAGGTTTGTCTATCGTTCGGTTCATACTCCTCCCCTTTTGAACAGGAGAAGAAGTTGATACCTTTCTTGTTTTAGGTCGGATTTCATTTTTTTTTCTCTAAAGTCTTCTTTTTCACTCCTAGTAGACCCTTGCTGTGGTATTATCGTCTTGCTTGGAGTGAATTTATATTTATATATATATATATATATATATATATATATTCTCTGTGTGTGTGTTCATGAATTCCGTATATCTTGGCAGCATATTTTCATATAGATATGTGTTTACTTATTTTCGATAAAAATCCTTTCGTAATCACGCATAATCTTTCTTGTTTCATGATTAAAGACAATGAGAAAGGTACTGTGGTTATATTTACCCCCCGCCCGAGTATTTTCGATATTTATCAATATTATCATCGAGGTTTTGATGGCTAATACAAATCGTTGTACACTATTTGCATTATTCGGACTATTATCCTCATCTTTATTGTCATATTTATCACAACGTTTCGGCCGTTGTACGCTCCGGCATTCTTCAGGTGGTTGGAATATCAAACTGAACTCTTAATTTTGCTCGCTTGGGTAGACTGTTCTAGTTCCACGTGCCATGTCTAATGGATGTCAGTTATCTCTTGTTAATTCACCTCTCCAAGTTCTCCACTGTCTTAACCAGTTATTGAACTCACAACACTCTGGGTTCTGTCACTGGATCTAACCAACGCCTTTATCCACTGTGTCATGTGTACAACGTCCAAAACGTTGTCATAAATATGACAACAAAGATGAGGATAATAGTCTGAATAATGTAAATAGTGTACATAATACCTTATCTCAGAAATATAGACAGATACAAATCATTGTTCATCCTGGGTATGGCGATAAACTACATCCGTGTCCTGGGTAAGACGATAAACTACGTCCAGCAGCAAAGCCTCTGATCAGGAGGTTTTGAGGAGCGTGGAACCACCTCTTAATTGCTGGTTTTCCCAGGTCAGTCTTGATCTGGGGTGTTAGCACCTGCTAGGGTCCCAGCTATGGGCAAATAGTTAACCCCGAAACTGGGTCAAAATACTATGAAAGTGTAAAAATAGGTTTTAATACCAGAAATACTTTGTAAAAATAATTACTAGCAATACATTATTACCAGCTAAACTTTTTTAACAGATTTTTGAAGGAAAAAATATTACCAACAATACACTTTTGAAAAAAATAATACCAACAATAAAAATTTTGCTGGCTTTAAATAACTCATTGAGGTTGATATGCCGTAAAACAAAACCAAACCAAACAAATCATTGTGTTTATCCGAAATACACTTTTGCTTTTATGGTTAAACCGTTAACAGTTCAGGTTATTCACGGAAGTCCCAAATGGTGATTTTAAAATTGATTGTGGTTGAATTATTACAATTGTGAATATGCTCGTTAAAATTGATTTCGGACAAACATAATATTTGTCTTAGCCATCAAAACCCTGATGAATATATAGGAAAAAAATCGGGAGTACTAGAGAAAAAAAAAAAAAAAATGAATAAATATAACCATTGTACCATTGTGGCACCTTGCATTATTAGAAATATTCCTAGAAATATGATTTAATTTTTTCTTACTCAGTTTATTAAACAGGTTGTTAATTTTTTTTTAAAAACGGAAAATAACTGAGTTGAAAATAATTCACTAAGAATGTACTAGACGATCCTAAGGAAAGAAGAAGGAAAGAAAGGAAAAAGGAAGGAAGGGAAGAAAAGAAAGAAAGAGAAATGTATGACGCATGACCCAATTGAGGGTGGAGATAGGAGTCAGAAAGAGATTTAGGTCAGCGTCTTGGCCGATTTTCGAAAGTCATTTTGATAAGAATGTTGGTCGGAGCACTTGGCCTACTTTTGCGTGGAAAGACTCATTGGACAAAGGGAAATTTCTTTGTAGAACAATAGAAACGAAATTTTCTTTGGGTTGAGGGGAGTGACCGGTGGAACGATATACAGATATCCTGTTAAGAATTGGACACCCACGTTGATAAAGTGGAGACATTTTCAAAGTGGATAATTAAGATTTTCGACTATCAGGTAAAACAAAGAGGTAAAAAAGAGGGACAATTGCTTTTGGCTCACAGAGGGCGCCAAGAAGGCGGAAAAGATCCTTTCTAAGGTCAAGACTAATTAGCAGCGGGCTGTTGACAAAGTCCAGGTGAGAGAAAGCCAAAGATTGTCATTTTGCGTACGTGCAAAAAGGGGCAAAATTGGATTTTGTTTTTTTAAACAAGAACGATGTAACCACGCCCGCAAACAGGGGAGAGGATGTTCGATCAATAACAATTGGTCGAATACGATCACGTGACCTGCGGAAGAAAAGGAAAGAAATGTTTGATCAATAACAATTGGTCGAATACGATCACGTGACCTGCGGAAGAAAAGGGAAAGAAATGCTCGATCAGGAACGATTGGTTGAAAAGCGGTCACCTGACATACGAGAGACTAAGAGAGATGGATGGATGCGCCGCCCCACCAAAGGTACTGCGAGGAAGTAGGGGGCGAGAACAATAGCGATAATGGAGAAGACAGAATTAATGCAGCTTTTGGAATTATCGAGAAAACCCTGACGCCGACAGACCCACCCCAGTTTGTTGCGGCGTCAATATAAGCAGGACCCCAGTCGACAGAAATCAGTTGAGTTGGAGTTGCAGTTGGAGTTGAGAGTTGGACCGCGGGCAGGCCCGATTCACTCGCCCCTTTGCGGGCAAAAGAACCCTCAGACAAGAAGAACTTCCAGCCCAAGTAGACGAAGAAGAAGATTGCCTGAAAGCCTGAGAAGAATTGGAGCTGCAGACAAGCCGAAAGTCGATGAGAAGTTAAAGTTCATCCCCGGACGGCAGCGAGAAAAGAACCCTCAGACAAGAAGAACTTCCAGCCCAAGTAGAAGAAGAAGAAGAAATACAACTCAAGTCGGAGAGAAGAATCAACTGCGAATGATCGATAGAAATTAGCCCCAGTGTCGAACTGAACCACACTCCGACATACATACATGATTCTAGAAAGTAGGTAATTCGACATTTTCCTATTGTGTGATAGAAGCTTGGTGCCATAGTCCACAGAGCGGGTCGGGAATTGAGAACAATTTTGTTTTTATGTAACGGACTTTAAGATATAAAAGGTTGTTACCCTTTTATCAGCAATTTTGTTTGGTGTCGTGAGTTTTTATTTTATTTGTGTTTTGCCACCCCGTCGGACTCAACTTGTATCGGCCCCTGATCCTGCTGGTCCCGTCTGTCTAAGATCTAAACACAGCGTGGGTAGACAGACCGGAGATCGGTATAGTTGCTTTAGTGACCAGGTATTGGAAGCGAGTCGGGAAAGGCGAGGCTGGTGATCATCTGACCAAAGGGTTGGAGCGGCACGCTTGGACCCAGGAGGAACGACCAGGAGGAGCGACGTCACCGTTGGCGCCGTAACCAAAGGATCCGACACTGGGCCAGGTGTGTAACCGTCACACTTTCTTGAAGTGACGGAACTAATTTCAATTCGATTTAAAACCCCTAACGCATAGTTCCGAATTGAAATTAATTCTGCACCCACTTTCTTACTATCTTTACTCATGAAAACTTAGTGATTTTCCAAGCGTAGCTCAGATGTGGCACAAGGCCGAAAGTATGGGGCACCCAGTGAGGATCGAACTCACTACTCAGTCGTAATTGTTCTAACGAGACAAGCTTGCTAACCATTACATGAAAGCTTATATGTGATTACGAAAGGGTTTTATTGAAAATAAGTATACACAACATGTCTAAAACGTTTAATCAATCAGACGTGTTCAAATGAATGTGTGTGTGCATTCCAGAAATATCTACACTCTTGTTATATGATATCAGATTTTCTGTGATGAGGAATTTATTATTTACTCCCATATTAGTATCCTAATCTTTGTTATTATCCCAGCATTTCGGCCTTCTGCTTTCTTTCGGTGTCTAACGATCCGGTAACTTCCAGGGAATTTCGAACTCAACCTTTTATTTAATCTGCGGGATCAGGTTGTTCTCATTCTACGGTACCCCGCCCTGTTCTCATTCCGCTATTCATGACTAGGGTGCCTCGTCTAGTTCTTATTTACTACGGCTCACTTATAGCTCACCCAGCGTGTGTGTTAGCCTGCCCAGAGATTGAACTATTACTAAGACGTCAACTTCAAGAAGCATCACTTTAATCCTGGAGGTTATTCATATATCCCAATAACAATACTATATATATATATATATATATGCATGTGTGTGGTATTTAGTGGAAAGTGCTCAATATCTGTGATAGAGCTAACATATGATGTTGCATGTGTAACTGCGCCTAAACCAAGATTACGAATATGGGTGTGTATATATGAACTAACATGAATGCACTTGCATACGTGTGTGTCATCGCAAACAAACACAGAACAATAAAATTACCCCTCCCACCACACACAAATAAACAAACACAAATAAAGCATAAATAGATCTTTTGCGTTAAAAAAGCATCATATTTAAACGGAACGCTGATCTTATAAAAGATTTCAGTCATCTGTTTGGATTGGTATTGCTTTTATGTCCATCGTCTTTTTCATGTTGAATTGTATATAGTCTATGTTAATTATGTTTTATGAATATGTTCTGAAGATGGTCTATTAGACCGAAACATCCGACGTTGACATTAAACATTAAAACAGCATAATCGCATATTAGGATTTTTGTTTGTTTTTTCAGTATATTTTTCTTCATTTTATATATATATATATATATATATATATATATATATATATATATATATATATATATCCTTGTACAAATTAATTGAAACAAAACGAATAATTCTGTTATTTACTTTTTTAGAATTTTTTCCAATAAAACATGACAGAGCGCGCTCTCTCTCTCTCCATACGTTATTTTAATAGATACAATATATTTAAGTAAATGCTGTTTTTTGGGGGTTTTTTTTTTAAAAACAAAAAAACAAACACTTATTTACATTTACCGGTATGAATGTATATAATAGTATGGTCGTTGAGATTTTTAAATTTCGTATATCTAAAACCTGCTATGATTTCTATTGATTTATTTGTCTGTTTGTTTTTTACGGTTTATCGTCCCTTTGTGGAGTATTAAAAACCAAAACATTTTTCGGATTGTAAGAATAATTTTGGGTCGAGTGAATTTTCCATTAACACTTCTAGGAAGTAATGATCTTTCCAGATACAAGTCATACTTTTTAACCTATACCTATGGGGAGAAGAGATCGATTCATACCTTTATCAAAGCTAATTGTGCGTAACTGAATGTAACAAATTCTACTGGAATTCGAACTCTGCTCTCCGATTTCTCATTCCGAGCTGTTATCCATTACACCTCGAAAAATCCCCACCGAATTGTGAGAAAGATGCGACCTCAAACAGGAGAAGAAAAAAAAAAAGACTTCACTGTGAATTTAGTGAGAGATGCCAACATAAAATTGGCAATTGCGCAAAAGTTGAACAGAGATTAGAGAAAAATAAAGTGAAAACACATATCACAAGCAAGAATCTTTAAGCTAATGAGTTTATTCATACGATACAATACCCCTTACATTGCTCACCTTACCAAAAAAGGTTTCAAAGACACCAAACTAATACAAAGTCTCTCGGCCTCTTCAGATATTAATTCACAAGAGCATTTATGAGTAATCATTACAAGAGATGTATCTACGAAAGGAAAACAATTTTGAAACAACGATATCTGGAAAGCGGTGAAAAATGTTGCAAGCAATGTTAAAATCGGAAGTGGAGATGAATAAACAAAAAAAAAAAAAAAATCAAGAAATGAAATACTGACGAAGGTTATAGAATGTCAAGGAACATACGTGAAAAAAATAATTTATTTACGTATTTGAGATATTGTGTTAATGAAATTCTGCGGTCTCGACTTTATTCTTAATAACGATATAGATATTTAACTAAATTCGCATGGTTTATTGCTTATATAAATAGAAATATACCATGAAAATTTAACCAACTTTAGTTGCTTAAGAGCAATTTGTGACACTCACTCCTGACTTACATGATAAAAAAAACTGACATCATGTAATACCGAGGCCAATTTAGTGAATTGTTTCAATCATTAACTAGCGATAGAACAGTGGCAATATTGATGGCTGATTGAAAATAAGAATCAATAACGCGTTTCTTTTTCACGTATCTTTTCCCGCGGAGGGATGGATAAGTTAGTCTGTCATGCACTTCATACCTGGCTAGCGTACAAGAAAACTAGCCACGGTATATCCATCTATCTACGATGTGCTTTGATAGATAACTCGCTGATTTAGATAGAAAGAACACCCTTTGAGAAAGATAGAAAGAGAATATGCTATTTAGAGAGAGAGGGGGGGAGAGGAGGGAGAGGTGGGGGATAGGGGTGGGGAATATGCTATGGTGAGAAAGAGAGAGAAAGAGAGAGGGAGAATATGCTGAAAGTGTGTGAGGGGGATAATATTCTGAGAGAGAGCGAAAAAGAGAGAGGGAGAGATGAATATGCTGAAAGTGAGAGAGGGGGATAATATTCTGACAGAGAGAGATAGAGGGTGAATATAATACGCTGAGAGGGAGAGAACTGTGGGATAGATCAATAAGGGAAAGATTTGGTAAATCCATAAGGCAGAGGAACAGCAAGGAAGACAGGTAAAGGGAGGAAGATCTATTAGAATAAGAGAACAGCGAGGTAGATCTATGCACAAAGGGTACAGAGAGGTAGATAAGATAGACAGACAGAGTGGACAGCGCGGAAGACAGAGAGAACAACGAGGTGGACAGACGGAGAGGGAGAACAGCGAGGTGGAGAGGGGGGAACAGCGAAGATGGGGATACATATATAGAAACAGATGAACAACATCGGAACGAAAATCCTAAGAAATAAGTTAAATAGATTCACCAAAATTTAATGGAAGCCAAAAATGAAAGTAACTCTACAAACAGCTGCAGATGAACAATTGATCAGCAAATACAGAATACAATTGTCAAACGTATTAATAATCTTCTGAGGATGATATGCACAGACAAAACCAAATCTAATTGCTTATTAATGAGGCACAACGATTATGGAGAACGTAACACAACATTGAAACATTATCTTAACGTGTATTATAAAAAGAAAAAAAAAGATTTTAGAAAATTATGGGCTGGAGAATTTGTATAAAATTACCCTGCCCCTAGAAAATTTTAAACAAATCAATTATTTAACTGTAACGGTAATAATAGCCTTTTTCCTACAAGGAAACATCTGACATTCATTAACCGAGCACCAAGTACTACTTTCGGCTGAAATTCATAACATCTTTCTCGTTTTTAGGTAAACAGCTTTCTTGAGTCCAGTAGCTGTTATCACTCTTTCCAGTATAGCTACGAATGTCCTTTCTAACCTTTTGTTTGAAGTAGTGTGGAATGTCAACCATTGATTATGTGATTATTTTCTCTTCGAGTTCTCGAGGTAATGTCATGTCCATTTTAGCTGATGTTGCTATTGACAGTTCAAATAAAAAAAAAATCATCTCACCCCAAGAAAGGCGATAATGCCACTAGGACGCAAGGGGTTACAGTGAGTGGAAAAAAAATTAAAATACTTTAGTAAGGAGAAAGGACAATAAAAAGCAAGAAGACAGAAAATGGTGAACGGCGTTGTATTTAAATTTTTGAATATTGTGGATGACAGGGAAGTAAGAGACCAGAAGAGAGTTCCACAGGTGATAAGTGCGAGAAAAAAAGCTATTAGAAAAGAACTTACAGTTGGATCTAGCCATTTCATTAGTCAAACGATAAAACCTAGTAGCCACTCTAGTATTACACTTAAATCCACGCGGTTTACGTAGCAAGGAGGAGAGCTCATTAGAAAATGATATTTCTCTTGTTTAGTACAGTTCTATGTGTTTCTGTAGCGCCTGCCTTCAAGGTTCGAAAATGTGTGACCTTCACCTAAACGCATAGGCTACCATTTTTGGAGATTGTAAGCAACATGGAAGCAAGAAGCCTGAAGAGAATTCCATAGGCAAGAAGTGTGAGAAAATAAATAGAATAGAACTTGCAGACACATTTAGCTAATTCACCAATAAAAAGAAGAGACCTAATTTCCAATCTAGTAGTGCGCTTAAATTCACGCGGTGCCAAGGAGGAGAGCTCATTAGAAAAGGATATTTCTCTTATTTGGTACAATTCTTTGTTTGTGATTCTGTAGCGTCAGCCCTCAAAGTTCGAAGATGTATGGCCTTCATCAAGACACATAGGCTATCCTTGCTCAAAGCCATTTGTAACAAATGATCTGAGAAAGTGGTTGTATACAGCCGACAGTTCTAGATGCCTCTTGCAAAAGTGATGAATACATTTTCCTTCAGCTACAGGTTAAATAGCAGTGTAGACTGGACTTTCTAGCCCTAGTCAGTCTAGAAGGTAAACTCTGAATTGTAAACTTAGAAGGGCTTTTTGAAAACTTTGTGTTCTTTTGAATATGGTGGTAAGTTCTACACAAGCCGATGTCAAACTATAATCAAGTCATTTGTACTGGTAGTCTGGCGGTTCGTGCATACACTGAACTGTTAGACTCTCGCGCGTTGAAATCGATATATAAACATGTGTTTCGGAAGTCCTTCAGCAATTTAAATATATTTTAGTAACTGCATAACTTTATAAAACGTATTTTTAAAGGATATGTCAAATACAAAAAAAAAAAAAAAAAAATGAATATGAAAGCAAAGTTTTGGAAAGATTTAAATAAATTACTAATAAAAAGACAATGCGATTATATTTATAGCTCATGAACAACAAACAAGACAGTGTGTTTGATGCGTTTGAAAATATATTAACTTTTTGAATCAAGTGGTGTGTGACGAGGTTGAAAATTAACGTTCCGTTGGCTAAATATGATTTATATCCTGAATCAATTTACCTCCATTTGCATCCTAAGCGAGATACACTGACGGAAAATAAAATTACGAAAAAACAGAATATTAAATTCTATATTAAATTAATATAACCGGATTAGAGTAAATTATCATATATCTCAATACATGCGCACGTTCCAAAATAAGGAGTTCTTCAATAGTACCTTGACGAAATATTAATATTCTGCATACTCTCCTTGGGTGTTAATACAGATCAATATATTCGCATGTATACCGTGGTACAGGAGGCGAATGCTATCCTATGACATACAATTCCAATTTTCTCTTCTATATCCAACCTGTACTAACTAAATATAAATATCCAAACAGAAAAAAGAGCAATACGAAAAATAAGTGGTTGTTGACAATGTGCGTCTGCGGACTTAGCTTACTTAGGAGAACGGCGTCCAGTTTTCTTTTCAATAGTCCTTGTTGAAGACTTATTCCTCAGCTAGCTTCTTTAGGAAATAATAATTTAACTTTAATATGTGCGTTCGTGCGTGTCTAGCAGGCATTTTTTTATATTTGGTGGTTGATCGCATGTTGACACGAACTTATGAATATACATTATCATCCGAATCCACAGAGACAAACTAGAATTATGATACACTTATTATTATATACATAAATAATAAATAAATAAATAAATAAGAATAAATATAATAAATGATACACTTATTAAATAAATAAATATAATAAATGATACACTTATTATTATATACATAAAACAATATTTTCGGTGTTATTTCAGTTGAGCTTGGAATTCATTGGGGGTATAAAACAAAAATACCGCGTCCTCCTGATGTTCAAAATGCCATAAATTATAGTAACGCTACTTAACAAGTCAAATATACGTGGAGCTTGCTAACCAATGACAATTAAACAACACAAAAATAAAAATACCAGATTTTCTTCGTATGTCATTCTCTGATGAAGCTTTAATAAAAGAAAGTGAAACCTGTTTTATTGATAAATTTTTATTATTCGTTCTTTACCCTATCATCTCTATTTATAAAAGGCAGGATGCGCGCGCGCGTGCGTGTGACGAATGCACGGCCGCAATTTTCGACGGATTTGCACCAAAATTTACATGCACATGCTCCAAGTTAGCGGGAAAGCCAAGACCGACTTTGCATTTCCCAACTCCCACTGATAGGGGAAATAATCGATTTTTTCATGCTTCTACGGAAGTTTTTATGTAGTTTGCAGCCATTTTCTACTGGCCAGAGTGAGAGCCTATAGCTGGCTGCCACGGATAGGCAGGAAGATTCTATTGGCCAGCGTGAGAGCCAACAGCTGACTGACACGAATATTAACTAGCATGCAAAAAAATCGATAGCTGCATTCGTCACAAGTCGGAAAAATTTAAATCTGCATGGCACTTTACTCCAATTGGTTCATTCGCTTGCTTAAACTCAACGTTGATTCTGATTCCGCAGAACTGGGTTGGGTGTGAAAAAAGTATTTGTTGTTAACATTTTTTTTCATTCGGTTTTTCCAGTTACGAGTCCTTTTTTAAAGCTGATCGTTTTGTGTTCATTTTGTTTAGTTCTTTTTTTTCGTAACAGATTTAATGTTTAGTATAGAGCTTAGAAAAATTCGCAGTGTGAGATAGGCAAGAAATAAGGCATGTAGCAACATCAGCACGGCA
Organism: Acanthosepion pharaonis; assembly: GCA_903632075.3. Lineage (NCBI taxonomy): Eukaryota > Metazoa > Mollusca > Cephalopoda > Sepiida > Sepiidae > Acanthosepion > Acanthosepion pharaonis. The sequence goes on from CAHIKZ030002266.1 coordinate 346,522, forward strand.
AAAGGGCATTCATTTAAAGGCAAGGAAGGGCAAAAATATTTTAAAGTCAAGTGATAGCGATTGCTGTATGAGTCATATACAATTTTTTTAATCAAGCACGGCAATGCTGGGCCATGCTGCTAGTATATATATATATATATATATATATATATATATATATATATATATATATAACTAGCAAATTACATTTACAGCAGAAAGGGTAATTTTCATAACCTTTGAAAGCATATTTTAATAAATATTTTATCTCTGTTACTTATTTATTAAAGATTGCCTAATAGAAACAAGGTTTCTTTCAATAATTTATTTTCGTGTTAATTTGTCGTGTTTGTAAAAGAAAGATTTTATATCTGCCTCGTCAAAACGTAATCGTAAATCAGCAGAAAAATATCAATGTGTTTACATTTAAATAAAACCTAAAATAAATGTAATAAATTTTTAAAGAAGCGAACATGCAATAAATCATTTTTAAAATATTAACTTTTTACAGAATTTTAGGCATGCTGCTTACATGTTAATCCCTTGGAAATGGTATGGGTAAATAGCAGGACAGACCAGGTTCTATAGCCTTGGATGGCAACTGGTCTACCGCAGAAAGAAATGGCAACCTACTGTGGGGAAACAATCTGCCTCGTCAGTCATGTATCAAAAGATACATGATCGTTTAAGCGTGTATCACGCTTGGCACATAATTGACTGACTAGATGGTCATTTTTCCTACAACGTTCGTAATCACCATTATCGGCAACTGCCATTTCATATAACGCGCGGAGTCAAGATAATTTTACGCAATGATCTAAATAAGTAAAAACCTGTTTAACTACTTTTTCTTGAAAATGTATCGAAACAAACGGAAAAATAGTAAGTTTGCTGAATTGATTATTATTATTATTATTGTTTCAACAGAAACTTTAGAGCAAAAGAGAACTTCTATAACTATTACGTACCCGGATGATGGATATTCGGCTACTATGTTAAATATAGCATGTGGCATTATCTGGTTTTATTAAAAAAATATATTAGATACCTTTGTGATGAATAGAGCTACAGACTCACCACTTGAGGTGTCGCTGGTTTAGTTTCTATAGTAAGTTGATTTTCAGCCCAAGTGATTGTGAATTCAGAGTTGTCTTTCTTCCAGACTGGTTGCCAAGAATCGAGAGCCAATTCTGCCCAGCTATTTGGATAAAGAAGAAATGATCTCATAACCTCAAAAGACTAAATGTGTCACTGAAATCCAGCATCGGAATAGGAAAATATACCACCGAAAACTTCAGCAAAATATTAGAAAACAAGAAAATTACGTTATAAACAAAGAAAAGAGTGCTGAAGTATTATGTAATCTTTCAAAATGAGAGTAAATAATGGAAGAGATGTGAGGCGACAGAAACAATTGTACTTTGACAATCAGAAAGATTTGAAATCTCTGGATCACAGCAATAAGGAAAGAGGGCTTGGAAAATTTGACTCACACGTGTTTTATTGATGACAATATTGGTAAAGAGAAGTAGTGAGTAAACTACTTAACGCGCTCGTGTAAATGCATGATAGAACAGGGGTTGTTCGGAACAGCAAGAATCTAATCAATGCTAACAGGCACAAAAAATATGAAATTGTGGAGAGTCATGATCACCTACATTCTGAAGAGACACGACACATTGAAGATTGAGTAATGGAAATGAAAATTTGAAATTGCAAAAAAATTTGAATAAAGATCACAAAACAATCGATACAGAATTTGAGAACCTTGACAAAATAAAAAACCAAAAAAAAACAAAAAACAAAGTGGCTTTAAGAAAGTTCCTCCAAAAATCTGGGCTTATGGCCATATCACGCTGAAACATTGGTTCCCGTGCGGTCACTGAAGTTAAGCAACGTCGGGCCTGGTTAGTATCTAGATAAGTGACCACTTGGGAATACCAGGTGCTGGAAGCTTGGATGTGCAGGTGGTGTAATAGATAATGACTGAGTTGGAAATCACAGAGCCGAGCTCCAATTCCAGCCCGGTTCTTTATATTAACTTGCGCACAAATACCCTTAAGAATGGTACCAATCCAACTATTCTCCCCGTCCTTGGTAAGACGTTAAACTACATCCGCGTCCTGGGATATGCGATAAACTGCGTCCTGGGTAAGATGATAAACTACATCTAGCAGCCAGCAAGGCCTCTGATCAGGAGGCTTTGAGGAGCATGGAACCACCTCTTAATTGCTGATGTTCCCAGGTCCTGGGTAAGATGATAAGCTATGTCCGACAGCAAGGCCTCTGATCAGGAGATTTTGAGGAGCATGGGACCACCTCTTAATTGCTGGCATTCCCAGGTCCACCCTGACCCAGGATGGTAGCACCTGTTAGGGTCCCAGCTATGGGCAAATAGTTAATTATTAACAGCGATACTTTTTTGAAAAAAAAATTATTACCAGCAATGCAATTTTGAAGGAAAAATATTACCAAAAACAGATTTTTGACAAAACAAAATATTACCAGCAATAAAAAATGTTGCCGGCATTAAATAACCCATTGAGGTCTTGATATGCCGTAAAACAAAATAAACCAAACCAACTCTTCTCCCACCTCCGGCTATGGGTTAATTAACATAACTTAGTATCAGTAAAAATAAATCATTATTCCCCCCTAAAAATCATATAATCTAAAATATATTCTAGCTTTTAAAGCTGCTTTTAAACAAGCAAAAGGTTGAAAAAAAAAAAAAAAAAAAAAAAAAAAAAAATCAACAACAAAATTTAAGATAAAACTAAAGTGATCGGCTTGAACTTTCTTATGTGATAAAGATGCGGACAATGTAAATAAAGACCTGAGGTGATATAAGAAAGATAATAAACCAAAACTGTTTATTGGCCAGTAAGGAGATATTTGAAAAAGCTGATAGTGCGAATGCAAACAACTTTAAAAAAAGATGCAGAATATTAAGGACATTAGCGAACACCAGGGAAGAAATAAAAGAAAAGAGACTAAGCTGGGCAAAAATACAGTTTAGTTTTTAGTGATTAATGTAGAACTACATTGGATAGTCTGGGCGTTAAGCTTACAAATTCATTTTTTAATATTGTCATTTTAATTCAACTTTTGAAAATAAAAAAAAAACAGCAATGACAAGAAAATTAAGAACTAAATGATATATTTTTAATTCATTTGTTTCAACGTTATTTTTAAATGGCTACTCATATTTGAATAGATGCTCAGTTTTTATTTATTTATTAAACAGTATATTTATTGACATTACAAAATAATAGAAACCAACTCACTTGAGGACTATCATCAGTAACAACTAAAATGGTTGACCCATTTAACTCGAAGAGAAAATAAGGACAATCAAGATATTGACGTTCCGCAATACCTCAAACAAAAGGTTAGAAAGGCAACTCCTTCATTAATACTAGAAAAAAGCAATAACAGTTACTGTTTTGAGAAATGTACTTTCCTGAAATATTTCCTGTTTTTAATAATTTTTTTATAAA
>CAHIKZ030002266.1:355000-380000 GCA_903632075.3 Acanthosepion pharaonis
GTGAGAGAAAATTAAAAATATAGTTTGAAATTTTTTTTAAAACACCGTTTTTTAAAGGTATTAAAATATTTTTATATCATTATTATTTCCAGTTGTTCCTCATTTGCTGTTTTTAGAGAATCTTATACAAAGTCTTTTACCTGAAACCCGAGATAATCGGCGTTTTAGAAAGGCATTGGGCAATTTACGCCGTGAGTGTTTTTATGGTGATTTTCTAATCATAGCTTAGATGGGACTCAAGGCCGTAAGTGTGGAGCATCCAGTGAGGATCAAACTCACTCTCCAGTCGTAATTGGTCTAGCGAGGAAAGCTTGCTAGTCATTGTACCACGTCGAGGTTCCCTCGAGACAATGTTTAGGCACTCATAAAAACTATCTTTTGTACCTTAAGAGTTTTCAGGAATTTCCTTAATATGCATATCAGTATATTTTTAAACACTCCCAGTGCTCCTATTATTACTGGAATAGTTGTGTTTAAATGCCACATTATTGCAATTTTCAAAATCCAGTTTCTTATAAATTGAAAGTTTATTCAATTCTTATACGGAGATGTTTTTATCAAACAGAATGGCTAGGCCGGAGACTTCACTCGTCGTCGTCGATGATTAACATTTTCACATGCTTGCATCGTTGATAGGTTTAGTTCATACTATTTTTCCTGCACGGGAAAGGTTATAATGTTGGTATATTTTCATTGAAATTGTTTCCCGACAATATATTTATATTTAAATTCATTTAGGTCTAATGCAGGGTACCCACATGGGAAATGCTCTATAGTTTCCCCAGCGTTTGTAAAAAAAAATAGATAATTTGGATCTGTTCGATTTATTAAAATATGTATCTGGTTGAATTTTTGTAAGCAGGATTTGTTCTTGAGCTCCTACGATGGATCCATCTGTTTCTGATTTTAATGCAGAGGTCTGCAGACAAAGACTGCTCAGTTTAATTGTATTACTTTCATAAGTTGCTTTCTAATTTTTTTTTAAATCGAGTTCACCCCAAACAAGGCAGTAAATCCACCAAGGCACAATGGATTATTGGGTGTGGAAGAATCAGAAAACTGAAACATTACTAAGGAGTGAGAACAAAAGAGTAATCAGGAGGACAGTAGATAGCGATTGACATTACATTTAGTTTCTTTAAGATTAAAGTTGGCTGTAAAGCATTGAGACGGAAGAGAGTTATCATCCCGAGTCAGAGTGGACCTGGGAACAACAGCAATTATAAGGTTGTTCCACGCTCCTCAAAAACCTCCAATCTCCCGATCAGAATTCCTGCTGCCGAATGTATATCGTCATACCCAGGACTACAAACGAAAAGCGCTAGAAAATCTGTTCAAAGTTCAAAAATCCTTTACTGGGTCATTAAATTGAATTTTTTCTGAAAGCCATATCAGGTTGAAATACCGGTTCTCGTATGATCAGCGATATTAAGCAATGTCGAGCCTTGTCGAACCTAGATGAGTGACAGGTGGAGCATATCAATTGATGTAAGCTTAGATGTGCGAGTGGAGTAATAGCTAACGGCTTATAATTGGAAGAAGGAGAACACAGTTCCAATTCCACACGGATTTGTTATATTCCCTTACATGCAAATACCCTTTTGAAAGATATAAATCCACCTCTTCCCCCCCCTCTCCACTAGCCAGGAGTTAATTAGTAGGACTTATACTAGAAAATCATTATTATCTCGAAAAAATTTTCATACTTTAAATAACCTGAAAAAGGTTGATAATTAAAAAAAAAAAAAAATTTCATTCAAAATTTATTTCTCTCATTCATATATATATATATATATATAAATATATATAAATTAAATTAATTAAATTTGTTAATTATTTTTTTTAAATGAAAGACCATGAAAAAAAAAACATTTTAAATCAATAAAAAATGAAATTAATATCTGTAAATTTACATTGAGTACTATTTTAAAAATAAAAAAAAATATCTATAAGAACACCGGATTAAATATCTTACTGTTCTTTATTTTATATATAATATATATATATATATATATATATATATATATAGCTGGCCACTCATATTCGAGGATACCCGTCTACTAGTGCGGCTAGCCAATCCCTATTGCAGAGATTTGATCAGGCTCATTTGTGTTTATTCAACACCCACAGTGACCACCTGTGATTTATTCTGCAAAAATGCTGAGCAGACCTACTTACATTTTTTTGGGGGGAAAGAGCGTGTTATCTAGCGTGATCAACAATTTGAACAAGACCAGCACGCTCAAGACCTCGGCCACGATGGCTTGTGACTTCGTGCTAGCACAGCTATCGACGGCCCCCAAAGGTTCATCTATCGAATTTCTGTCTACCCATTCGAGGCACTTTCCAAAGGTGCCGCATTGGGTCAATCCAAGATAACATGTGGTTAGTCTTTTGAGATTCGAACTCGTTCCATTTTCAGAAACCACATATAATATATATATATATATATATATATATATATAGTAAAAAAATTCTGGTAATCTGCCCGGATATTACTCTAATCATTGGACCAATTAGCCCATGTCACATTAAAATGGAAGAAAAACAATAGAGTTCGTGCATTACCACATTACTATTTTCCAAAACGTTCACATTTACAATATTCAAAATAAAAAGACTAACGTTGCGATATTTCACGTTCTAAATTTTGGTAACTTATATATACATATTACGTCAAAATTTCTCCTCTTTATTCTTTTGGTGACGTAGAAAATTAAAATTATTCAGTGGTGAATACCTGGCAGATTCGTTAGATACCTTTACGCGCAAACAAAAAAATAAAGCTATGAAATCAGCTCTTCTCTTAAATAATAGAACATGCATGAGTAAATCATTATTTCCTCAATATTCTTACAGCCTAAAAATATCTTCTGGCTTTAAATAACCTACAAGAGGTTGATAAACCGAAAAAAAATAAATATAAAAAAAAATAATAAAGTAAATATATCTAACCGAGATCTCGGTCAAGTCAAGAAAAATAAATATATGCATTTTGTTTTATATGCAATTTCTGATGTTAAGTGATACGTCACATGTGAAATTTTTACATTTTTCTTTTCATTAATAATATTCTCTTGAATAGAAGAGTCGTGCCAAACAATGCAATTCTTTGAAATTATTATAAACAGGAATTGTCAGGGATTTTATTCATGTTCTTATCTGGATTTTTTTTCTACCGTACCTAGTACCAATTTTAAAAGTAATTATTAGGTGCCATATTTTTCTATATTTCAATTTCAGTTTATCGGTCATATTCTTTAATAGGTTTTATTCTATGGTGACGCACTGACATACGTAAAAGAAGGCGTTTTTGTTTGTAATTTCAAATAACTCGGCGAATGAACGAGTTATAACAAATTTAGCATATGAGAAAAGGAAATTGCATATAGAATAGACTGTGAAAGAGGTAGTTTCTCCCAACACTGCACATTGCTACAAAACCAAATCAGCGTAAAAACTCGAGTCAGTCAGTTATATGCCATGCGTGATACACGCTTAAGCGATCATGTATCGAAAGATACATGACTGACAAAGCAGATTTTGTTTTCCCATAGTAGGATGCTATTTCTTACTGCAATACACCAGTTGCCATCCAAGGCTATAGAACTCGGTCTGTCCTGCTATTTACCCATGGTTGGGGGGAAGAAGAAGAGGATTTCTCAAGAGTATTAACACGTAAAACTTTACTGGAATTCGAACTCGGCTCTCCGATTCCTCACTCGGAGCCGCTATCCATTAATCCACCGTACGTCCTCCGTATTCGAGTAATGTTCTTAGACTCGTTACATCGACACTTTCATATGGACTTTATGCATGGTGACAAACCCGTTCAGAATTATATCTAAACTGTCAGCTATATATAACCGCTTTCTAAAGACTAATGTTTAACAATGACTTTCAGTGATTACTTTGTATTTTACGGCTTATCAACCCTTTGCAGGTTATTTAAAGCCAGAAAATATTTTAGATAGCGAAATTTTCTTTTGAGATAATGGTAGTTTATTAATACAAGTCTTACTAATTAACCCATATGGGGGGGAGGTAAAAAATTGATTCATAACTTTGACAATGCTATTTGTGTTTCAGTGAATATTACGAACCCAACAGTCATGGGAACTCGGTTCTCAAATTATTTTTTTCCGATCTATTATCCATTACACTACCTGCGCATCCAAGCTAACAGCACTTTGAGCACTGGCGCTACACAATCACAAGGAACTGTACCAAATAACAGAAACTGCATCACTTTAGGATTTTCAGCAGTAGCCAAAAGAGAAGGATAGCACATAACTCTAAGAGAAATGATAAATGTTTCATTCCACATTACGTCAAATAAAAGTTTAGCAAGGAAAACCCCATCAATACTGGAAAGAGCGATAACAACTACGGGACAAGAGAAACATTTTCGTGAAGAGAAAGATTTTATAAATTTCAACCGAAAGCAGTCCTAGCTGCTCGGTTAACGAATACCAAATGTTTCCTTGGAGGAAAACAGTTAATATTACCTTTACCATGTTAAATCACAATGTTTAGCCTATTATCTTTTTGATAATACAAAAGCTAATTATTAATTATTGTTCATGAATCAAAATATCCTCAAAAATCCTTTTTCTCGTCCACACAATTGTCGGCTGCTAATTTTGTTAAGCGACATATCAACCTCTATGGATTATTTAATGCCGAAATCTAAATATTTTGTAAGTAATTTTATGCTTTTGTAGCGGACCGTGAGTTTAAGTGTTGTTAAATTAGGAAACTTGTGTGTTTATTCCTGCTAGAAGAAGGTCCAACCAACAAGAAATTGGCGGGCTCACACAAATCCACCATAAAGAAGTGTAAAGAAAACGAATTTCAAATCATATATATATATATATATATATATATATATATATATATATATATATATATATGAATGGTAGTGTGTGTGTGTGTGTGTGAAATAATCATACACGGACACAAACAAACAAGTATATGTATTAAATAAAAAAATTTACAATGGTCAGACATTAACTTTTGTATTTGATGTGTGAACCCATAGAGGAGGCGAATGTTCGTAAAAAGTGTATCTGTGTATTTCCCAGGACCATGACGTCAATTTTTGTTGGGAAGACGAAATCTTCACGGAGCTTACATTGTAGATGTGCCCAGTTTAAAATGAAGGTCCATGAAAAAGGAGATCGAAGGCAAGAAAGCCCAGTATTTCCAGACGTAACGGGAGAGCGACCGATCCCCAGTGAACAATTTGGACAATTAAGGAGGATTTAAATTTCCGACACTTTCAACTACCGATATTTTGTACATTTTTAAACCAAGTAAAGTCATGCTTTTTAGATATATAATTTGTATATCATAAAAAGATTTTTGGTAATTTTATTATCAAAAATTATTATTTTTATAGAATTTTTTACTATAAAAACATTTACGTTACTAAAAATATTTTTTTTGATTTGATTTTTGTTTGGGACAATTCTAGTATTTAACGTTTACCATCGACCCCCTAACATTTTATGCTAAAGAGATCTACATCAAAATAGATACTGGAACAACAGCAGCTAAAAATTCAATCTCCCGATCAAGGAGATCGATTAGCCACTAAGATTGGACATTGAACGGACCATTTGCTTCCTTTGGAGTGCAAGACGAAAACATGTTTGGTAATATTCAACAATTCTTAGCTATTTGTGAGCAAAACAAATATGTTTAAATGTACATCCGAAATTCGGGAGGAAAATCACTCGTAAATCATCTTTTGGAATTATCTTTTTCAGCATAAAAAAAAAAAAATTCTACCAAAACGCACGTACACTATACACAAAAGTTGTACAAAAATCAATCGTACATCTACATGCATAACATTTAAACGGAATATATAATTGAAATAAAATGAAAATTTATTTTAATATATATATATATATATTTAAAAATTTAATTTTTTTATATATATATATTTATCTTTATTATTATAAATATATATATATATATATATATATATATATATTGACACACGATGTTTTGAATAATAAAATATATATTATAAAAATTAAAATCTTTTAGGACAAACTGTGTTTGTATATTATAAATATATATATTTCATATATATATATATATGAAATGGATTGGAAAATTGTCAACATATTTAATAAATTTTTATATATATATATATATTATTTTAGATGGATAATCATACTGCTCTGTTTAGTTAATTAAACAGAATTTTTATTTAATTACATTTACCGGTCTAAATATTCAAGAAAATATCTTGAAAGACTAAAGAGTATTTGAATTGCATAAATGCATCGACTTTAACATTAAACAAAATAACATGTCGAATTTAATCCATTTCGCAAAAATAAAAATGACTTTACGTTAGGATACAAAACAGAGCCATATTGGAGGTTTGAATAAAATTGGTAGAGAATGTGAATTCAATAGCACTATTTTGGGACATTGTAAAATTGGAAGTCCTATGTGGGGACAAAACCAATAGAATGTGTCAAATATAGCAATAACGGTTCACAAATAGAGAACAAGGTTCGAATTTACCGGAGGACGCATATTTTTTGACATGATTTTTTAATATTCAGGCCAGTAGTAAATGTAATTAAATTGAAATACTGTTTAATTAAATAAACTGAGCATTTACTCGAATATTAGTATCCATCTGAAATAACGTTTAAGCAGAACAAATTGAAATATGTCGGATTTAATCCATTATATTCTCAGAAGGAAATTAAAATCAATATTAGATAACAGACATCCATATTTGTAGACGCAATCGTCTCTATTGACGATCGCGTCTAGCATGAAAATGTTCGGTTTCGACATTCCAACCACCTGAAGAAAAACGTCATCGATATCTCTGATATTGAGCACTTCATCCCATAAATATAGCATAACCTTAAGATATATATATATATATATATATATATACCTAATTGAAATAAAAAAATATACAAAATATAGTGTGTCGGAAAATTTTAATTTTTTATTTTTTTTTTGTCAAAAATTAATAAAGTTGCATATATATATATATATAAATATATATAAAATAGGCAAGCGTCCTGAATTGATTTATTTAAAATATTTTAAATAAATCAATGAGGTCTTTTTCAGATGTAATGTTCTGTAAATTTAGATTCTTTTTTTAAAAATAAAATATTTTAAGAACACTTAAAATATATCTTACTGTTCTTTTTTATATATATATATATATATATATATATATATATATGAATTTAGTCATTTAAAAAATTGAGCCACCATTTCGGAAACGTTGCAGCTGATTTCCATTATGTAACTTTTACATCTGGAAGAATAAGTTTCCGAAAATTGAAACATTTGAGGAGAAAAAAAATTTTATATATGTTGTTAAAATTTTAGAAACGAGATCCATTGACCATGTTTAGACTGTTTTCTGGGTTATTACAGAAGGTGTATAGGCGTGAAATATAAGTATAACTTGTTTAAGCAGTTTGAAGAGGATTTTTATTAAATTTTTACAGAAGTTCTATATTGATAGACGTTTTTTTAGAGAAAATTGATACGTTAGCAAAAGGAAGAGAAGCCAATGTAAAAACAAATTGGTGATAACAGAAACTAAACACACGTAACAATTTAGAATATTTGGGAAGTGTTTTTAACAAAAGGACGGAAATTTAATCTATAAATCTTAAGAGCACGAAATGATGGCTTCCGATCTAAAGCTCATATTAAGAAACAGAAAATGTAGTTACAAAACAAAGAAGTCTGAACTTTTGATTTTCCATTGGTAGCCCAGATATGACAGTGAATGCTGGACAATCTCACAGATGAAGAGAAGATTTGAGGCAACAGAAATGTGGTTCTACAGAAGGATGCTGAGAATACAATGGACTGAACATGTGAGCAACGACGATGTCTTAGAGAAAATGGAAACGAGAAGAATACTTAACACCAAAGAGGCAGTTGAAATTTCTAGGGTATATAATGAGGAAAGAGGGCTTGGAAAATTTGATACTCATAGGGCAGATTGAAGGCAAGAGGGACAGAGGAAAACAATGTATAATCACGCCTAGGTGCCTATGAGTTTGAGTAAACAGATGACAGAACAGGGTTTATGAGAAAATTTAATAAAAGCTACAAAGAATGGAAATTTATGGAAAGCCATTATCAACAACTTCCCGTAGTTTTTTTTTTTTCCACAATTTACATGCCCTGTAAATTTTAAAACACCCCAAGGTGTTTGTCCAATGTTTTATGTGTCTAGAAACAAGAAAAGACAGCAGAGATAAAAAACAATTATTTATTTAATCTAAAAAATTATTGACAAAGTACCAAGAAGTCAATTGGGGAAAAATATATTTTACGCCAAGAAGATATTAGACATCAGAAGCGTTGGGGTTTATTTTCAGTTGAAATAGGTGAGAAACCTCAAGGTTAGAAAAGGAGAATAAAGGGGATCCGATTATAAAAGATGGCAAATTGTCTGATAGCAGAAACATTTGAAGATGCACAGTATCATAATCACGGAAGCAATAAACTGCAAAAAATATTACACAAAAGGATAAAATTAACTGACGAGGCAATGTGGTCATAGACAGAACTCACATATACTCTCTGTCTAGGGAAAACGGTGGTAATTTGCCAATTATTTTTACGGGTATTAAATTACTATATGTGGCACTTATATGAAAACATTCATTCTGTTAAGGGGTCAATCCCTTTTTATACAAGTGGACTCGCCCAGTGTGTACTTGTACTGCTACCTGTGAATAACCGGGAGTGATACAGTGAGAGAGTGAAAGAGTGAAAGTGTGAGGTAACTGCTTTGCAGGAGTCACAGTTGCGAGCACGTAGACTCAGAAGGAAGTCATACTTCGATACTGAATTTCCCAGACTGTATATATATTATTATTGCTACTAACCGCATTCCTGGATCTACTAACCGTATAACCAATTGTATTATGACGTCAATACATTTATTTGCTATATTTCATTCCTGCGTTTGTCATTCATTTGAGACCGGATTTCATCCCGGAATCCACAACACATTCTTAGTCTATTTCTGATAAAGTACCCTATTCGAACATATTTCATATGTTCGATTCTTTAAGGATGTGGATGATCACGGCTTCCAGTTAGCCCTGGGTATAACAAACTGCATTAAGCAGCAAGGCCTCTGATCAGGAGATTTCCAGGAATCTGGAACCACATCTTAATTGCCGGTGTTCCCAGGTCCATCTTGACCCGGGGTGGTAGCACCTGTTAGGGTCCCAGTTATGGATAAACAGCGAACCGCGAAAAAACTATCAAAGTGTTAAAACACATTTTTATCGTAAAAATACAAGTAATACGTTTTTATATAGTAAAATTACCAAGAATACCTTTTATAGCAAGATGACCAACATTACATTTTATCTGTAATTGGAGGCATACAATTGCGTTAAAAAATATATTTAGTTGAAGCCATAAAATTGTTTTCAATATATTTAGATTTCAGCATTAAGTAACCCATATAGGTGTTGATATGTCGCTAAACAAAGTCAATCAACCAACCAACAACTTACAGTCTTTTTGCTTTGAGTAACTCTTGTACCTTTGGTATTCCTAAAACGAGAAAGATGTAACATCATATAAGTTTTGTTCCAGCAATAATAATCATATCTCCTCAGGTTGTAGGCCATCATTGCTCAACTTTTACATATCTCATCTGTCTCCGAAGGAATTAGGACAAATCACAGACATTTGTATATGTGAATTGTCACGCTGTCCCGGGAAAGATAGTAGATTGGTTTCCCATTGCCATCTCCACGTTTTTGAATCCACGGTTGTTCGTCTCATAGATGAACTCCGTCCTGGGTAAGACGATAAACTACATTCCGGCAGCAAGACCTCTAATCAGGAGGTTTTGAGGAGCGTGGAACCACCTCTTGATTGTATGGTTGGTGTTTCCAGGTCCACCCTTGTTTAGATACATAGCACCTGTTAGGGTCCCAGCTATGGGCAAATAGTTAACCCCAAACTGGGGTAAAAACATTCAATACCAGGAATAGTAAAAAACATGATTATGAGCAATAAAGTTTTGAAGAAAAAATTTTCTTTTTTTGAAAAAAAAATATTACCAGCAATACGTTTTTGAAAAAAAAAAAAAATATTACCAGAAATATTTTTTGAAAAAAAAAAAAAAAAAATATTACCAGAAATACATTTTGAAAAAAAAAATTACCGGCAATAAAATTTTTAGTCGGCATTAATTAACCCATTTAGGTTGAAAACAACAACCAAACAAACATAGACTTTTTACAAGATTTATTGTTTAAACTATTTAAAATTTTTAGACTTAGGAAAACTATTTTTACTCAGTGAAAGATAATTTTACAATTTATATTCTCAGTGTTTTCGTCCGTCTGAGATCGAGAGGAGATAATATGGAAGATCATAACTATCATAAACCCTTTACAAAGTTTTATCAGTGATGTTTATTCCTGGTGGCACTGAGGGCTTCGAGGTGTCTGAAAACATCAGACCTCCTCGCCCAGGTCTTAGCTAAAACAATCATAGAAACCAGCTTCATTCGTCCAGTAAATGAATTCCTAGAACAAAGTCTTCCTTTTTTAATTTTTATTATATATATATATATATATATATATATATATTTAATAATTATATATTCCATAGCTTCAATTTTTTTTTAAAAATAATGTTTTATTTTATTCATTTATTTATTCATAAAATAAAAAACATTATTATTTTAAATTTGAAAACTTTTCTATATATATACATATTTAGAAAGTTATAATTTCTCATTATGATATATATATATATATATATAAAAACTAAAATAAATTAAGCATGTCATTTATTCCTGAAATGAGTAAGCCGATCACGAAGAGAAAGAAATCTCAAGGGTTCGTGAAAATACAGAAATTATTATTCTGTCCTTACAAAATATTGTGACTGAGCTGGAATTTCTCTGTGGTGTCTAGAAAATATAACATCATCCTTAAAATGAAATCTATTTTACATAAACATACATCGGACATAGCTTTTCTCTGCCTCATCTATAAATACTTTCATGGTTATTATTCTGATGAACTGTTCTTTATCGTACAGACTTTGAGGTATGATGGTGGCTGTAGTAAGAATGTGTTTTGGTGTAAGGAATACTTTGGTATGTTTGGGTCAGTAATTTTTGGTTAGCTAATTTTAAGATAAAACAGACTGAAAACCAACTTTCCCTTATCCTCCATTTTGGCCTTGTGCTACATTTTTGTATTACTCAAATTAAATTACTTTCCTCTATGGTACGTCGAGTTTAGGAATTTCAGCGTAATACTAGATTGGCTGCAAGGTCTCATCATTTTACAATAAAAATGGCTGGATGTAACCGTAAATTCTATGCTTAAGTTTCCTCTATCGCACTTCTAGCTTCCCAGTCAACGTTGATCTTCAAACATTTAAATGCAATGTCATTTTAGGTCTTAATTATCGTCATTAGTAGCTTTATTGCCTTGCTTGGGGTGAAATGATTTCAGAAATTCCCCTACAGACGCTTGCTTTAGAGCATTGAACAAAAAGTTTGTTTTTTTACCAAAATTCATCCAGTACAAGGCTCAAGATCTACTCAAGGTATAGGATTACTGAATTAGGCGTGTGATATGAACGTAAGAGGAAGGCGTGGTAAGTGAAGATTACGAGGATATGGCGGATAGGTAACTATTGACCTTAGACTTGAAGTGGTTAAGATTGTCTCTGCGTTATTGGAAGCATCCATCCTTTTTGTTCCACAAAAAAGCGGATGTTAAGAGGACTAATCTTTCAGAAAGGACGTCCTCCTTCGCCATTTCTTTCGGAGAGTCTTATTGGTGCATAATTATCAGGCGTCTTTTAAATAATATTTATTATGTAAAAAAAGAAACATAACATTTTTAAATTATTATTCCTGAGCGTATGATTATCGACACGCATTTTTATAAACTGAAAATAAAATAAGATTTTTATTAAAAAAAAGTAATTTTTAACAAATAACTCGCCTACAAAACGCCTGATAATTATGCACTAACCCAATATTATAGTTAACCGAATCCAACTAGAAAAATAAACCTATAAATATATTTCTTTATCCAATCTGTAGACTAACAGTAAAACATTTTAACTGAATATACTCAGTTAGCACCTGTAAGACAAATACTACCACATGAGAAAACTATTTCAAGATAATGAAATAATCAACATAACGTCCTATCTTAAAGAAATAGGTTTATACCGACAACACCGACAATAGATCATTTAAAAACTATATATCTATAAATTATAATTTTATACTTTCAGGGTGAACTTATGTATAAAATACCTGTAGTTAAAGCCCTAAAATTGCGTTCAAATGTTTTAGATTTCGGCATCACCCATAGAGATGATGATATGCCGTTAAACAAAACAAGCCAACCAACCAATCTTATAATGTCCCGATATTTATTCAGCTTTTATTTCTTGTTCAACTTCACTCTGGGGTCTGGTTTGAACGGTACCACCATCTATCTGACAGTCTGCCTTTTTTTAAAGTTTATAGGTCTTGGGCAGGACTGTCACCCTTTGAACCCATTGAACTGGCGCTACATATTCACTAACAAAGAACTGTACTAAATACCATGATGTAATGAATATGCATACACCTGGGCCCCCTCACGATAATATGATTGGCTGGTGTCAGCCATAAATACAGACTGATGTGGAGGTACAGGAGGACGCCTATTGACTACACCTATTGGCCTACGCCTATTGCCTACCACTACGACGAGGACCAATCCATTACGGGTACCTGCTACATTGTCCTACTCGGTTACAGTAGTCCAAAACCCCTTTGCTACTTCGAACAAATATATCCCTTTCTGGGACATATCATATATATATATATATATATATATATATATAAGTTTGAGGAATGGGAACTGACTAATGAAAATTTTGTATTAAAAATTAATCTGACAAGTTACATATTATTATTGATGTAATGAATATGCATACACCTGAGTTCCCTCTCATAGTAATATAATTGTCTGGTGTCAGCCATAAATACAGACTGATGTGGAGGTACAGGATGACACCTATTGGCTACGCCTATAGTCTTCACCTATTGCCTACCACTACGACGAGGACCCGCTCATTACGGTTACCTGCTAGATTGTCCTACCTGGTTACAGTAGTCAACAACCACATCCCTTTCCGGGACATATCATACCATCACATGAGGACTTTGAAACAGCAGCAACGACTAACAGATGCGCAAAAAGTTTTGAACTGTCACTGCTGGATAGTTAAGGTCGGTTAGCTTCAGTCAGGATGTAGTAGCAAGACTTTATTTTTTATGTGATCTGGCTCTTTTTATGGTGCACTGAACCAACCAGTTTCTCAGAATCTTTAGCGATAGATTGGTCACAATTGAGGTTTCAGGCAAGCAGACTCATTTAGGGTAGCTAGAGCATCATTGGGGATACAGTTGTGTATCTTAGTGAATTAAAGACAGCGATAAATCTTTTCTCCACCCCCAGCTATGGGCTAATTAGTAAGACTTGTGTAACTAAACCATTATCTCTAATAATAAAATAAAATGGTATGCAAAATATGTTGATTTTGACATGAAATAACCCATAGAGGTGTTGATATACCGATAAACAAAAACCACCTGCGGAAATAATAGTCACCGCTTTGGTTTTGGCGGAAGTGATCTATGTGTAACTAAGTTCAATACATGGCCCAAAAATTGCTTTCAGGCATGAAACAAACTGTTGCTGCTTGATGTTGACCTCAATGTCCACTTTTATATTTATAGAGTTGACAGGTTTTTTGTTTACACCGTTCTAAGTCAGTATTCAGATGTTTGGACACTGGCATACTGATTTTGGGAAGGGTGATCTGCTCGAGATTTTTAAAATTTATAATGAAATAAAAATATATTTATATATATATATATATATAATAGTGCACCGTCAATGTTGCATCTTGGGGAGAATGTTATGAGAGAGGCCAATTTCTAAATATTTTAGGAAGAAGTATTGCACTGAGGGGTGATCCCATCGGCATGCCAAATTTCTGTCTGTAAAAAAATTACCGTTGAAAGTAAGAAAAAAAAAAAAAAATAAAAAATAAATCAAATAATTTTCAGACAGAAATTTTGTTAATTTATATTTTCGCCGCTCACCGGAGATAACTGGCATTCTTCGTAGAATTTATAGAACTAGATTTTTTCATAGCATTTTTCCTCAAGACATATATAGACGATGCCCTATAAACATGCACCCACGATAAAACGCTAGCAAAACTTGTCGAGAAGAGAGCGCGAATAAAAAAAAATGACTATTAGAATGTGATGTTAGGAAAATAAATTTTCAAAATATATGTGAATGTTGATTGGCACAAATTTGGGAGTATATCTATATATGTAATGTTAGACATTTTCATAACGGTCGTCCTCGAGTATAGAATCCAGAGGTTGGCAGTGAATATTTCGGAGACAGTAGGAAAGCGTAGTGCAGGTTAGCAGTGGATATCGCAGCAGAGTGTAGTTCTTCCTTCTGTCGTGTTCATTCGCCTGACATGTTTATTTGGTCATTCCGGTTCAAAACAAAGATGGCCGCCTTTATACACGACGGATACAGTGTTCTGCGGCTTCCGATTGGTTAAATTCTTCTATTAGTAGACTATAAAGGGAATTAAGTCCTTTTTTGACTATTATCACTAGTCACGTACATATATACACAAAAAACTTTAACATGTATAATTGGGTATATAGATTTTGCAAACAAATTTATATATGTTTATAAATAATGTAATAGACGTTCTCGTATGTATTTTGCATTTATGCACCAGGGCGTGCTGCAATGTTATATATCAGAATCCGACTAAATGCGCAGACATTGAAATCTCATTGAAAAATTCGTGTTTGGACCGATAGCTTTTCAGCAACCCCCAATTTTAAGAGCTGTTTTATTTCATACCCGGTACTCCAGAGGTTACCAATTCAAGTACCTTTGGCCTTGTCTGCAAGATCTTAATGTCGGATAGAAGGCAGGCCAGAAATACACGTGCAAAGTGTAGAACCTGTTAACGTTCATTTGAGAAAATGGGCTTAACCTTTGTTGAAAATAACCTGTTGTTTATACGATCACCGAATTATTTAAGCAATGTCGCGAGTCAACACCGAGATGAGTGACCGCTCGAGAATACGATATTTTATATGTTGATATGAGGGTGCTGTAATGCATAATGGACCACAATGAGCAATCGAGGAGCCGAGTTCGAGTTTCAGCATGATTTATGTTAGTCAAATTACGTGCAAATATTTTGGGATAGGAATGAAATAAAATTTTTATAAAATAGTAAGACTTCAATCTGGAATTCTTTTTCAAATTATTTTACAAAATATTCTTGTAATCCAAAAATTTTTTGGCTTTAAATAGCCTTAAAAAGGCTGATAAACTGTAAAAAACAAATCGATCAATCAATAGGAAACAATGGATTCGGCAATAACAGCAAAATCTAACAAAACAAAAAAACAAAAAAATCTCATGCTCATGTCGCTCTCTGCGATTAAGAAAATGAACCCAATTCAAAATTACTGGAATTTCCATAATATTTTATTCTAAAGAATTTTGTTAAGATTTGAAACAGAATTGAAAAACCTTGTTAATACAGTTATATTTTTTTCAATTTTATATATATATATTTAAAATATTATATATATTGTTGCTAGTCTTGGAAAAATAGTCACATCTATCTCTCTTTATTCATATCTCTCTATTTATTCATATCATAATCGATAAGAACGTCAATAGTCATCCCTAAATTTTATCTTTTTTCTATTCTATTTTCAATAAATAATATTCGTATTTTGGGAATCTATTTTCGCATCATATATTTGATCTATTTTTTTTCATTTTTGAGGGAATCACCTAACTAGTCATTTTAGCCCTATATTTAAAATTTTATAATATATATTAACAACACACAATTTTTTATATATATATCATATAAATTTACCTTTGTGTCAATGTATAAGAATGTTAAAATTTTTTTTTAAAAAAAAAACTAATTTTTCAAAAAGAGATTATTCAAAATTTATATATATATATATATATATATATTAGACGAAAAAAAAAAAACCAACATAGTTTACAAATTCAAATGCTCTTTGGGAGATTGTATCTACAACGGATTAAATAATATTTATGTTGGACACACCACAAACTCGCTTTCACGACGTTTGACTCTACATTTGAATGAAAACTAACATTTTTAGTCATTTAAAACAACATGCCTGCCCCCGTACACAATTCCAAAAAATCCTCGTTGAAAACACAACTATACTTAAACATGAAAACAATAAACAAAAACTAAAAATTCTTGAAGCTATATACATAAAATAGTTGAAACCTAACTTGAACAAAATAAACTATGAAATCTCCACATATGCCTATAATTGATAACAGAAGCTATTGGTTTATACCAACGGCTTCCCGTACTTAATACTTCTCGTTTCCACTCTCGCGTGGCCATGTGTGATATCATGAGCTGCGGTGCGATTTTCGCTTTCAGCGTCTCGTATGCACGGGATTGTCGTTGGTTGGAAATCTTCCATGCAAATAAAAGACTATCATTGTTTGTCCGTGTATTGGTTAATATATTGTAATGTAATTGTCATCTTTGATAATGACTAATGTAAGCCGAAAGCTTAGATAGGATTGAAAAATATGTATCAATATGGCGATTTTCTTTCATCTTTTAATGATAATGCTATTAAGCTTATCAGACGATATGAAAAGAATTTACATAAGATAGACAAAACTTGTCTATATATTTATGAAAATATATATAATATATATATATATATATATATATATATATATATATATATATATATATATATATATATAGAAAGAGAGAGAAAGAAACCGGAGAGAGAGAGAACGATAAATAAGAGGTGATGTACAAGTTATGGAGAGAACGACTACTTTTCATTGTTTTAGTAGATGGCTAAGATTTAGGATTACCCAGAAATGATCAAAATTCTTAATCATTTGTGAAACCGGTTTACTTAACGTTATATTTCGCCAAATACTAACAGACTCAGTTATATCTGCGTGTATACATCTATAACAAGACACTAGACTGGAAGTGATAAAACCTTTAAAAATGTCTCCCCAGTTTCCAATATTTTATTTTTCGCTGAGACTTTTGTATGCTTCTATATCTAGCAGGTCCTTATTTAGGCAGATTGTTCAAGACAATGTGTATGAGGTGCCATCCAAACGTTCATAGAATCGGAACGGCGTGGGTGAATCGAATGTAGTACAGTTATTGCTGCAACCTTCCGGGGGAAGTAATTAATGGTTAAGAAGTCTACTTCGAATGAAGCTTAAGAAAATTGCATGAAAAGTACACTATCGTTTTGGGGTTTGTTTTTTTGTTCACTTAAATATATATCTCTATGCTCACACACCCTGTAAAATGAACTAAACTTGTATATGTTCATATAAACTGAGACGCTTATAATATATAATGTATACTTTTCGAATTTGTTTATGTTTATCCTGCACGCTTAACGTCACTATATGAGTGGACACTGAAGTCAGAGTGGCGATAGTCTGTTTCATGTTTGAACGCAATCTTCACACACGCTCTTTCTCGAATATTTAGCACTTTTACCCATAAATATAACACTTTAAAATTATTATGCTTATATATATTTTTCACACACACATTTTTGAGGAGAGGCGTATAGAAGATTGATTAAAAATGACTAACAAATACAACCAAAATCCTTGAAAATCGATAATGGATTCGCCGAAAGCGCTTGAAACGAACAAGTAAATTGAACAATTGCTACAAATATTCGATCTCTCGCCTCAATATACAAAATATCTTGTTCACAAGTTAAACAACGAAAAATGTTTAACAGAAGTACTTTGCCAAACATTTCTTTTATGAATCATGCGTTATATATGTGTGTGTGTGTGTGTGTGTGTGTGAGTGTGTGTGTGTGAGAGAGAGAGAGAGAGAGAGAGAGAGATTTCCTAATACTCACCTATATATCTATATCATTTCTGGACATACCTATAACTATTTATTATTATTATTATAAAAGTGTACTTATGTCTAGTTTCAGATAGAATTTTGGATATTACTTATAACCCACAAGTCCGTAAACGTCGTGTTTGTGTAGTATTTACATAAACTTATAATTAGCCAAATCCACATAATTTAAATAATCGTTCACGATATGTTAAAGGAATAATTATTTGATTAAATATAAGATAATATTTATATATTAAAGAGATTATTTCACGAAGAAAGGTGAGGGAAAACTGAAAAACGCGAAAAGCGCCATTTCCGTATTATTTGAGCAGACTTTGCCTGAAAGGTGTAACTATAGAGCTTGATTAAACTTTAAAAATCAACCGAATAAAAATCAATTCCGGTAACTAAGTTATTTATTGGTTATTTTAAAATGTATACCTTCAATGAAGAATTGGATATTTTCATCGAAAAAGCTAACATCTTTATACTGGAATTTACGCTCGAAGTGTTATTATTATGGAAACATTTCCTAGCAATCTTTACACACACTTGTGTTTGTGTGTGTGTGTGCGCGCGCGCATATATATATATGTAGTTTCACTGACATTATTATTCACTATATAATTAGAAGCTTACTGTGTCATCTTGCATAACATAAGATTTATAACGTCAAGATGCTTAGACATCAGCGCGCGCATATATATATAAAATCTGATGCAGAGATACATCCAAACAACAGAATATTTACATGATAAATAGAGAAAAATTCTTCCTCATATATAACACAAAATATACAGTGTGCATTATGTAGGAGAGAGGAGAAAAGTTATTTACTTATGCAGATCACGCACATATGTGTGTGTATATTATATATATATATATATATATGTATGCAATATATATATATGTATAATTATATATATATATATTATATAATATTTGTGTGTATATATATATATATATATATATGTATATATATATATATATATATATATATATATTATAAATATATATGTATATATATATAATATGTTTACAACAAACCTTTATGTATATATTTATATATATATATATATATATATATACGGAACATTGTGTGTAATATGTTCAAACAAACGATTCTTATAATTTTAATTTGTCATTTGAATAATAAAATGCATTTCATAAATGTAAAAAAGAAAAAGACGGGTATTTAATTGAATTTTCAAATTTTTTGAAAATGGCCTTATGTCAATCCCTTCATTATGAAAATATAATCAAATTATTGAACCTTAACTTTCCTGAATCTAGTTTTACTGTAAATGCCATCCTGATTTGTTTGTCACTGGTATTTTACAAAGGTGATTAAGACGGTTTTTTGTTGCAAACGTCTCTGGGGAATAATGTAGAATTTCACACGTGAATATCGACTTGCTGAATTGAAGTCCTCGTTGGTTGACGATTCTTTGTCAGCGCACCCCATCCCCCCCAAAAAAATATCGTCTGTATATAAGAATGAGAAAAAATTGAAGAAGAATCTCTTACTGACCTTATTGAATTTGTTTATACATGTCTGCAACTTAAAAAGAAGTGATACAGTCGTGAAACGTCTACAATGTAAAATTAAAAAAAATCAAATGTGAATTGAATCACATGGAACACTTTAATAAAGTCCCTCAAAAAAGAATAGTTTTTTTTTCCTCTTAAATTTATTATTCTTATATATATATATATATATATATGTGTGTGTGTGTAAAATAAAAAAACAATTTTGTGTTCATTTTCTTGGTGAGGAGTATGTATGTGTGTGTGTGAATAAAACATTTTTTGGTGAGGGACAGGGGTAACTTCCAACACTTTCAGGGACTGATGAAAATTAGACTGCAAATATGAGGAAAATAATTTGCTCGTATATTTGCAGTCTAATTTTCATTACTTCAGCTATGCCAACGATCGGTCCCTGAAGAAGATGGCCTAGGTTTAAAAAAAAAAAAAAAAAAAAAAAAAAATGTTTATTCAAATTTATCTATTCATTTTGTGGTATGAAAGCAATATATATATATATATATATATATATATATATTTGAATTTGTAGGTCTGATGAATTGGATCGTGATTACGATTCCAATATAATAAATTATAACCATGGAATATTAGTGTTTGAGCCTTGTGTGTGTAATAAAAAGTCACTGGTGGAAAAGGTTTTATTTTCATGAAATAATATTCACACGTACATAAGATTATTATATACATACCTTTACATGGCTAATCGACTTAGGGAGAGGTTTACGTTTTTGAGAAAAATTCACAACCTACCTAAGTTAATTAAGACCACCTCGCTTATTAATTTCGCTTTTTGACCTTTTAAATGATTTATGAATTAGTTTTATTAACATCCACCCTTTCATCGCATACTAAACAAAAAACAAACCCTGCCTTACCCGATTATTAAGGTCTCCCATTGTATTAGTCACCTAAAAGAATGACTGTGTTGTGTATAAACAGAGGAGGAGGAAAGACGGAGGAGGAGGAAAGACGGAGGAGGAGGAAAGACGGAGGAGAAGGAAAGACGGAGGAGAAGGAAAGACGGAGGAGAAGGAAAGACGGAGGAGAAAGAAAGACGGAGGAGAAAGAAAGACAGAGGAGAAAGAAAGACAGAGGAGAAAGAAAGACAATAATTTCAAATTCCAAACTGTTTTGTCTAGACTTACCTGACTGTCTTTGTAATCCATCTGTAAAGTATAGTCTGGTAGAACGTCTAGCCTGTTGTTAATGTCAAAGAGTGCCATCTCCACGGCAGGGTAACAGGCTTTCCCACCGGCCCAGCTCCCAGCCATTGGGAATATAGCCCCTATTGTGATGTTTTTGTGTTTTAAAGCCTGTGCTGGCTGTGCGAGTAGAGATGCAACCAAAAGAGTAACAATCAGAGACATGAAAAGGTAGGAAGGAAAACCCGATGAAAATTTGCAAGGCGATGAAAAGACCGACAATGAAGTACACGTTGATCCTGATGGCAGGCGAATCGCTTTCAATTTTGAAAGGTTGCATAAAACCGACAGGGAAGCACGTATGGACGGCGACCAGCATGTCATTGGGTCATCACATGAGCGGGCCCCGAACATGCTGTTTGCCGAGGGCTCACGTTCGCTGTTGTTTTTATTTGTGCAGTTTGGGCTTGTGCTGGATGATAACGGATTTGTCGGTCCAAGAATTCTGCCAGGGTTTGTCTGTGCTGCGACGGTCGGTTGAACACTAGAATTGCATCGACATTCTATCGACTGGGTCTTGCTGCTGGTGCTGTGCCCGCCGCCAGTGCCCGCCGTCGTGTGGCGAGATTTACAGCTGTAGGGGTCTGCGGCTATTCGTGCAGTCATAAGGCCTGCCTCTGTCCGTATAGTATTCGAATGCAGGGAAAGTGGTAGAATTGGCGAGATAAAGACAGATGACCGGAAACGGTCAAGCAGTTTAGATTTTCGATGTAAGTTAACATCACAAAATGCGTATCTCCATGAGCCCACTGAAAATGTTTGAGGTTTTTTACATTTCATTTCAGCAAATAATAAAATAAATTATTAATTTTTGTTATTTAAAAAAAAATAATGAAACCGTGAATCAATTTTTTCATATTTCCTTTTGGTTATTTTACTCATATACATATATATATATATATATATTACTTACATGTGCATACGTATTTATGGATATGCACAAACGTATGGATTTATTAAATTTTCTTTTTAGTGCATTTTATGTTCAATATTTTTAACCACTTGTCTTGGTGGGGGTTATATTAATCCTATAGTAGATTTTGTTTCAACGTTTAAAAGAATAATCAATACTAGAATTTTACAAACAAAACTAACGGATAAAAAACATTAATTCATCCAAACAACGAAATTAATAAAATACACAATTTTATACACGTTTTTCTTTCATTCGCTTTCATATAGTAGCAACAGTTGGCTTCGTTCCATCGAAATTGGATCTTTACCTCCGTTGAAAAAAAAAAAAAAAATCCACGTCTTTGATTGTAAACAAAGTTCACATGTCGACATGTGTTTGTAATCCAAATCCTCCAACGTTTTTCTTATTATTATTGTTATTATTCCCTTGTATTTTCTTAATTATTCTTGTATCAATTTTCACTGTTCAGGTAAAGAATTTTCTGAAATATGCGTGGTTCCGACACGTACTCTTCGATAATCTCCGCGCCTCTTCTCCTCACACACGCACTTATTCGTTCGTCCACTCCTTCATTCGTTCCTTCATTCTTCCACGTTTGCCGACTGGTCAGGGTGTGCTTACGAAATCCGTTTGCATCACAGAAATATTAGACAACAAAACGCAGAACACGAACAGTAATCCTTTATATATGTGAAAGTGTGGGTGTGGTTGGGTGTGCGCTTGTTTTTATTTTTGTAAGAAAATTGGTATTCTAATATGTATACACAAGTTTTAGTGAATAGATATATGTGTAGGCGGATGCGTGTGCCTATGGGTCACTTAGGTGTGTGCGCTAAATAAGGGAGAACCGATGGTACTTCTGTGCGTCTAAGACAAATAAACAGATAGGCTGGACTTAAAAAAAAAAAAATTAGAAAAGCTCTTCTGTATGATAGCAATGCTTTCTGCCATACAACAAGCAGGTGTTAATTAAAAAGTAGGAAAATTAAACAAAAATAAGAGTGAAAACGAAGTGAAAATACCAATACGCTTAGAAATGAAAGTGAAAGTACCAATACAATGTCGGCGGGGTAGGGGTGTTTTTGGAAGGTAAGAAGTTCCGTCCGTTGGTTCCGCGCTAAGAGTCGTGTCAGTCGGTGTCCGTGTCAGTGACACTTGTATGATGCACCCTCTGAAACCCTCTCCGTCCCTTCGTGTATCACTTCCTCTTGCGTTCTTTCGCCGTTTTTACCACTGCTCTAAACGTTGTCAGCGCCGTCGACGTCATTAGTGCCATCGTCATCATCATTTCAATGCTCGTCGCCAGCATACAGCTTGATGGTTGTTTTCCTCGATGATGGCGACTGCAACTATCAAAGCTGCTAATATTACTACTACTACTATTAATATCACCACTACTATGATGACTATAGTCGTTGCCACTACCACAGCTGTTATCAATACTATTACTACTATTGTCTTCTGATAGATATTCCACTACAGTTAGCATTAGAAATAATGACAAACCTGTTGTTAATATTAAGACTACTATTATTTGTAAGCAGACGTAAGCGAGAAAATAGCCGTGGTTATAGTAATAGTAGCTGTTCAAGCTAAAAGGAAAAGAGAGTAGGTGATGAAAATATTGGAAAAGAAAGAGGAGGAGGAGGAGAATATGTTGTAGGATGAGGACAGCAATTTCAAGAGAGAGAACTATTAAGAGAAAGTTGTAATAAGATGAAAGAAAGAAAAGAGCAGATAGCGGAAGCTGTGTCAAAAGCTAAAAGCCAACCAAAAAAACAGAAGGGATGTTAAAATAAAAAAAAAAAAAAAAGAAGGAAAATAGTTTTTAGAAACAGATAAATAAGAAAGAGAGTGTATAAGATCAGGCGAATAAAATAAAAAAAAGAAAGCGAAGAAAGCAAAGAAAGACGAAAGAGAAGAAATCTGGACACTGAGGGAAAGAAAAGAAAAGAAATTCAGGTGATGTAGATAGAGCAATAAGGAAATAAAAGGAAGGTTTAGGGAAACGAGACAAGAAAAGAAAAAACGGATGAGAGAGAGAAAATTAATTACAGATTGATATCTATAATGGATAAGAAAATAGTGGGAAGTAAGAAGAAAAGAGAAAGAAAATGTAAAGATATATCTGTACATAAAATGAACAGAAGAAAGAGGAGAAAGGGTAAGCAACAAAAGAGGGGTGAAAGAAAACGTTAAGAAAGGGTAAAAGCGATAAAGAAAAATTGAAAAAGGCAGAAGTAAACAAATCAATGATTCGAAAAGTGTATATATATATATATATATATATTGTGTGTGTGTGATAGTGTTGGAAAAAAGCGAAAGTAAGAAAAAAAAAGAAAGAAAGAAAATAATGAGGTGAATAAATAGCGAAATAAGCAATTAAATACACATACGCCAACGTAATAAGGCGGTAGGAAAAAGTGTGTGCGCGTATATATATATATATATATATATATATATATATAAATGAAATCAGATGACTCAGTCTTTAAGCAATTAAATACAGATAGGTCAATGTACTAAAAGATAGAATAAAATATATATATATATATATATATATATATATATAATGTGTATCTGTTAATAAATTTATTTATTTATCTTGTTTCTGATGTGCGGGTTTACCGCTGCGAAAGCAAGTTTGATGATAAGAGTTCGAACTTATTTATTCTCTCTCTCTATCATATATATATATATATATATATATATATATATATATATATATATATATAGATAGATAGATAGATATATATATATAGATAGATAGAGCTAATACAAAATATGTGATAGGTAGAAATAACTTAATGAAGCACAAGGAGAGGAGTGAAAGAAAGAATGAGAAAATTATTATGAAAAAAAAAAAAAAAACACCGAAGGAAATAAAATGAAAGCAAAAAAGATGTAATGAAATTGCGACAATTTTAATAGAAGAATATTTTTACGAGTGAAACTTTAAGATGTCTTTTTTTTTCATCAGTAATGAAAGAAAGCACTAGGGAAAAGATGAGAAACCAATAACCTAGAGAGAGAGGGAGTGAGAGAGAAAAATTAGAAAAAAATTGAAAGACGGAATCAATGAGAAGACTGAACAGTGAGGTGATTGTGAGTGTGTTAGAAGAAAAAGAAAATGAAGAGGTAGAAAAAAAGAGGAGGAGAAATTGAAAAAGGACAAGAAGGGAGTAAAAAAAAAAAAGAAAAAAAACTGGCGACGGAAAAGTTTAACTTTTCGTGGAATGGAAACAACAGACGATACAATCAAGAAGAGGAAGTACAGAGGCGA
>CAHIKZ030002266.1:390000-399028 GCA_903632075.3 Acanthosepion pharaonis
ATATGCCTTTAAATTCCTTGAACATATGGCCGCAAGATATCGTTGCGGTTTCTGTAACAAGCCAGTTTTTTTTTTTAGTTTTTTTTTTAAGTGAGTAGGTTGTTAGCCTACTGCACAACCACAACCTGGAAGATCGGATTTTGAATTCAGTGTTGTCCCTTGTCCTAGAACAATTGCCATCCAAGGCTATAGAACCCAGTCTGTCTTGCTATTTACCCATAGCTTTAGAAGAGGATTCATACCTTTCCCAAGGGTATTAGCACGTAAGTGAATGTAATGGATTAAACTGGAATTCGAACTCGGCTCTCCGATTCCTCAATCCTAGTCGCTATCATCGCTCCACCATTGTTTTAAGCACGGTAAGTCCCCCGGTTAAGACAGTCTCGATTTACGACAATTCGTGGTTACGACGCAATCGCCATTAATCTTTTTTCACATGCAGTTTGCTTTGTGCATAAGGAGGCAGGAGTCAGTTCCTAAGAGTACGCCATACTGGTTTGTTATACGTTCGTTGTCTTTCATTTGCGTTTGTAGGAACGTATTGCCCTTCATTATAGCTCCCAGGCGTAGTATAACTTCTGATGGTGGTGCTTCGAAGAAAAGGAAATCCATCACGATGGAAATGAAATAAGACGTTGTTAAATACTCTGAAAAGGGAAAAACAACAACGAATATTGGTCGATTGCTTTGCTTAAGTCGTTCGACTGCCGCTTAAAACACGTACATATGTGTATACATATCGAGTTTCCCGGTACGAGATAAGGACATTTTCTTGTTAAACTCTAAGTTCGTGAATTCGCGATAAAAAAGAAAAGAAACAAAGTTTGTCTGTCTTTCTTCACCACATTTGCTGCTGCTTCAGAGTACTGTAAAACAGACAAGAAACTTACGTTTCGTCATCTCATCATCCGGGAGCTTATGACATCACGAGCAATGAATATACAAATAATTTAAAACAATTTCAGATATGTCCCCTATGTGTTTTTAGTCTTATGTTAACATATAGAAACGCGTTATGTCCTACATTATTACTGTACTATTACGTTAACATAAGTATGTGGCATATGTACTTATTCACCGACTTACACGGAAAAATCGCGTTACGACGCATCGTTAGTCGAGGACCACTGTAAAATGTAATTGCAGAATTATTCGTGTATTGACGTCATTTTTGACGATACACAAAAGTACAAAGAGCACAAGGCAATGTATCTTCTCAGATTTATTTAACCTTTACATCTTAAGAGAAAAAGAAGTCCTACCGGGACTTTAATAAAGGGGTGAGAGGAAAGACGAAGAAATGGACACGACAGAAAGACTCGCACTCTTGAATTTTATTAAAGGGTTAAGAGTAAAAAGGAAAAGATGGCAGCTGGATGCGTTGAAATTTATTAGAGAGAGCGAGATTAAACAAGAAGGGATGGAGGCGAAATAAAAGCTTCCTGTGTTGAGTTTTATAACACATTTAATTATTTAAAGTTGCTGAAACTTTATTTAATAAATTGTTTATCTTGCTACGAGCGTCGTGTTGGAAGGAAGACAGATACAACAGTATTGATATATAGAATCAAGGAACAGCAAGTCATCTCAAATCTCCCGCCTTCCCGTCAGCGTTCTCGATTGTCTGTATCGCCTCCATTCTTTATCGGATCTCTAATTCTGTCAATATATTTGCAAGTACATTTGGGACACTTTCCAGTGCTACATTGATAATATTCGTTATTTATTTCCCCCTACGATCAGAGTCGTTTTTTTTTTTTTTTTGCTGTGTTCGTTCGAAATATGCATGGCTCCTTTCATGATTTTGATACATCGATTAGATTCTGACAGCCATTGTTTCACATGGGTATGGATATGTGTGCATCTCTGTACACATATACAAATCCAACAACAAAACTACTCTAATATAGGTAAAACAAACAAGAGGACAGCCACTCTCTTGACATTGGAAGAGATAAGGTAATCTAATTTAATTTATGATCACCACTTATCCTCAGAGATCCCAAGGCATATTTTCCTCACAGTTTTGTCATTATTTCATTCTAACCTGAGGAATTCAAAGAAAGCAGACGCACTCGATGAAACGCGTCGTTGATAAATTTTTTTTTGTCTTTCGTCTTCACTTTTTTTTCGGATGCAATTGAACATACCACGAGCACACACAGAGCAACGAATAGCTTGTTAATTTTAACGCCCCAAAAAGAAACTGCTCTCTTTTAACAGTCTCAGATAACCGTTTTTGGCTACCATCAGCATGGCTTATACTAACACTCAGAAGAGGGACTCATTGCAACCTTCTAAGACTAACGTTTTCAGTTGACATGAAAGGGGAAAAAGTATATTGAATCAATTGCTCGATTTGCAGGATACTCATATTTGAGTAGATGTTCTGTTTTTATTTATTAAACAGTTTTTGGGGTTTTTTTTTTTTACATCTTACCGGACTGAATATTCGAGAAATGTTTTTAGAAAACTATGCGTCCTCTGGCAGAATTAGAACCTGCGACCCCTAGGGGAAACCGTCATTAGATCTGACGTGCCTTAGACCATCTCGGGCACGTAGGACATCCTGATCAAACAAAGTCCGGAAATTATATATTACAATGAACAATTCATGCGAAAAGTAGATTTCTAAAGTTTATTATATAAAATGGCGAAATCTCTTCGCAAACCAAAATTTTAAAGTTGCATTAACCTACGAACCACTCGATGAATGTTATGATCCTTGTTTATTTAATAGCTAAAAGCTGTATACGGTCTTTTTTTTTTAATCTGAAAGTACTTTCAACTTTACACACAGTCATCCTCAGGCATGGAAATTATTTTGTGTTTAGTAAATCCAGGTAGCATCAGAGACGAAAGATTAAATGCGAATCGAGATATGTTTTTTTTTAGAAATGTATTATTGTTAACGGATAAAAACTTTTGGAGCGCGCAGTCGCAACGCTGAGGTTGAATTTTTGAAAATTTAAGAGTGCGTTTTTTTTACTAATATGGTTATTTGAGAAATTTTTTACTGTAGGAGTTTATCAGTCAATGTGGCATGAACTATATTGTTCAATAAATAGAGTAATGTCTCAGCTGTTATCCCGAAAATTTGAACGTCGGATCAGTTCTTTTAGCTTGTGTAAATGGATAGTAAAACAAGGAATGGAAGGAATATTAAAAAGAAAAACGTTGCTAAGAGCTACAAACGATAGGACGTTGCGAAGAGTCATAACCGCCCACGTCTGGAAGAGTTGTGTCACAAAGACACATCATTATTGCTTAGAATATTTTTTTTAAAAATGTTGAAATCGATAAATTTCTAAAGTGTCACAGATTTAATTTAAAACATCTGACTACAAAGTTCCATGTTATTTTTAAAGAAATATATTAAGTATTTTTTAATTAATAATTTTTTTTGCGTAAATATCTTGTGTTACGTGGTTTTATCTTTTACTAGCAGTAGAGCCCGGCGTTGCCCGGGGATGTAACAGTAAGAGATAGATCAAGTATCGACCATCATAAAGACGGAAAAATAAAATTGACAAAGATTATTTTTTTTAAGGTTGACGGACACGCATGTCTTAGTTTTTTGTTTTTTTTTTACGAATTGGTCAAACCCAAACAAAAACATTGTTTTCAATCATTATGAGTCTACCGATTGAATAGAATTTTTCAATTTTATTATAAACAATTGTCTTGTAAATGAAATTTTTAAAGCATTCTGAATGTAAAAATAAAGAAAAAAGTGTGCAAGACAATAAGAAACACTACCTGTCCCCATAAAAAAGTGAAGTTTTGTTGAAATCGGTTGAAAATGTAGGAAATCTGATCCCATATATAAACGAACACACACACACACAACCTGGGTTTTATAAGTAAAACTCGATATGAGTTGTCCCGCTTTCATTCTCGAAACAGCGATGCTTCTTAATCGTGTTTTCAAATTGATTTCGTGCAAAAACAATTGTGTTTTTCCAATTTTTTGGCACTGTCAGAACCACCGCAAGGTAATTTTACGTAGTCCTGTGAAGTTTTGTTGAAATCGGTTGAAAAATGTAGGAAATCCGATCCAATATATAAACGAACAGACACACACACACAACCTGGGTTTTATAATAAGTATGATAGTAATAATTGTCATTTGTAACCGTTTCATGTAAGACTATTATTTCTGTTATTAACAAGATGTGAGCAGAAAGAGAAATTCGCACGTAGACTTCGAATTTCGATCGCGGTTTTTACATTCATTTTTTTTTCACAAATAACCTTAGGAAATATATGAAACTATTTCTTCTCGGCCTTATAAAGTAGGACAGACTGGGTTCTATAACATTGGCTGCCAGGAGAAGGAGACTCAATTCAAAACCAGTCGGAAGTGGAACCGAAAATGGACCATTTTAAAATAAAATCAGAAATAGACAGTGGAAACTTCTGGAACACAACTAAGAAAATTTGGAAAATTTGACACTCACAGGACATATATAAAGCAAGAAGGAAACAGCAATTACCCTACTTAACAAGTGTATGGCAGAAAGATAAACATTGCTAAGAGATAGGAAGCTGTGGAGAGCCATGATTGTCTACGACCTGAAGAGACAACACGACCCAAAGAAAAGGCAGTGTTCCAACCTTTACCCAGCGTAGACGGGTACTGCAGCTAGTAATAATTTCATTGTTTCTCTATAATAGAGGAAGTTAGAAGTCGAATTCCCCCCTATAATTTTGTTTTTAAGTCCTCTACAAAGGTCTAATTGAAACATAACACCTTGCAAACGAAAAGTTTTTGAGTTAAATTCCTATGGTTTTAACGACCCTGTTAACGAATGTCGAAAAGGCGTTTATCTTGTACCTCTGTTTTAGTTCTGCTGACAGGTCGTACATCTCCTTTTATGTTTTCACACAATAAATTCCTCGGGCGTGGTACCAAGTTTAACATTCCGTTCAGGTGATAACGTTGGCTTTAGTGATTCTCTTTGCTTTTCACTCGTTGGCATCGGTGCAGTTTGGAAATGGCAGACAAAAACAGACACATCCCATAATCATAGTCTCTTTATTGACGGCTTTTCAAACGTACATGGTACACGTCATAACAATGGCATTTTAAGCGAAATATTAGCCAAAACATATTGATACCAAGCCATACTTTTTCTCTCAAATATCTGCACCGTATCTGAGTTATATGATAAAAAATATCTTTTCTTTACTATACATACCGTGTTTGCCGTACGCTAAGACAATACAAGCGGTAAGACGCACCCTATAATTAACTAGGGATTTTTAGGAAAAATATGAGGTTTTAATAGTATAAACAAACATAGCGGATAATAGGTACTTGGAATTGACAGTATATTGCAATTAATAGTACACCTATTGAGGTAACTGCTTTGTTTCAATAATACAAAAATGTGCGGTAATAAGTCTTATATTCTTGGTGTAAATATGAAATGTAACTGTCAGCTTGTATTGCGTGGTAGAGGCAGGGTTTGTGAAGATACCGTATGGTATGTCTAGATGAAAGAAAAACTAAAATACTGGCAAGAAAATTAATAATTTAAAAACAAACAATATACACCACTTTACAAAGTAATTGAAACAAAACGAATTCAGTTATTTACTTTTTGTATTTTTCCACAAACATGACAGTGCACATTTTAGGACTTCGTATGTCCATTTCACGAAGTCTTTCCTTGCAGATTAACCACAGATTCTCGATTCGATTTAAATCAGGAGAGTTTCCGAGTCTATCTATAGTAGTTTGATTTGCTCACTGGTAAAGTTACCCCAGGTTGATCTTACAGCGTTACAATTTTCGCACGCTTCCTTGGAGTAACCTCCATCGTAGACAATGGACATAGGACAACTAATAGACAGTCGAGACAACAGTGTCTGTACGTGATGAAAATCTGATGCAATCGCGGATGGTGCAATATTTTTCAAGGCCAAACAAATTCCATCATACACCCCGAAAATAGATTCATATTGCTGCACACCACTGCAAATGACCTAATCCGAGAAAAAAATAGAAATCGATTACATCCTGCCACGCCAGTAGGTCTAAAACGACCGTATGGTAAAAGAAAGGAAATTAAATTGGCTGTTTCAATTAATTTGCACAAAAGGTGTATATACGATACTAACGGGATATACGGTATTTATTACATATGACGGATAAATGTAGGCTTATATTATATGTCTGGGGTTGCTGACTACTTGTACCTCGTGACTGGTGTTCGTGAGGGTTACACGATCACTTGTCTTTCTTCTATATAGCCTCCCTCTGAAGCAGGTACATTAGGTACCTCCACTTTTTCGCTTAAAAAAAAAAACAAAAAAAAACAAAAAACTCAAAACAAAAAACAAACAACAGCAGAGCATGAGGAAAAAAGGCCCCAAACTTAAAACAATGTTTTATCATCAAAATGTTTATCAAGAGGAAAGGCTAAATTATTATTTGATTAATTTTTTTTTTAATCCTTTATAACGCGTTCGAAATTTTGGTTAATTCTTTTTTTGCGTCTGCGGTCGACGTAATATGTATAATTAGTGTTTTTGTGCTTTTTTCCGGTGAAAACAAAACAAAAAAAACATTGATTTGAAAGTTCTTGCAAAAATCCAATAACTCGCGGATTTTAATGAAACTTTCAGGACTATTATTTTAAATCTTAGAAAAATATTTTTTAACATATGTTGATACCCACTATACACATACAGACTTAATTTCATTAAATTTTGAGAAATTAAATTTTCATCAGAAATTTTTTTTATTAGTTAAAAGCAGGACTACTTGGAGAGTGTAAAATCAACATTTTTCAGATTACTACTCATTTCCCGAAAATCTGCTCCGAATCATAAAATAAAAAATGCAATAAAACTATGACATTATTTAATTAGAAAATATTCGTCCTTTGACAGGATTCGAACCTGCATCCTATACGGAACCGTCATTTAGCTTGACGTGCCTAACCTCTCGGCCAAAATATGAACATTTCTATGAAAATTTCTCGGGCATTCTCGGTCGGTAAATGTTATTTAATACTGTTTATTATAAACAGAGCATTTACTTAAATACTTGTATCTATAAAAAGAATGTTAAACATAAAATGTCTTTAACAAATTGTCGGACTTTGTCCATTTCTTAATATATATATATATATATATATATATATATATATATATATATATATATATATATATATATATATATATATATATATAAGAATAATAATCCAAAAATATTTTCTGGCTTTAAATAACGTCCAAAGGATTGACAAGCCGTAGAAAACGAATCAATCAAGAACCAAGAGTATTTGTGTAAAAATGAACTCCATGGCATCGGCTCTAATTTGAACTCCTACGACTTATTTGACCAAACATCACTAAAATCACATCTTAATTAGCATAGTATTCACACCGATAGAAGATGCATAATGGACGATGATACTCGCTATTTAGACACCTTGAAGCATATATAATATCCAACATTACATACAACAATAACGAAAGATATTAACAAAATACAGTGTATATTATAAAGTTAATATTCAGTCAGTTAAGTAGCGTACGTGATACATGTTTGGACGACCAGGTCTCTTTCGTATCACGACTGACTAGACAGAATATTTTCCCCACAGTAAACTGTCGTTTCTTTCTGAGGTAGACTGGTTGCCAACCAAGGCTATAGAACACAGTCTACCCTGCTATTCAACCAATTAGTGAATGTAAGGAGCCGAGCTAGAACTAGAACTCGGCTCTCCGATTTCTCATCCCAAGCCGTTATGCATTACACCACAACGTATATCCCAAGTCAATATTATTCTTTGAAAAATATAAGGAACTTTCTAGATGAATACTTTTAAAACTTAGAAATGTGACACATTAGAGATTTGTCGATTTTAGCATTTTTCCTGGCATATTTCTAACTAAGCAATAATCGTCTTGTAGGTGATGCGTCCCTCAAAGACGTGGGCGATCTTGGTTCTTCACCACTTCCTAATATTTGTAGTCTTTAGCAATGTTTGCATTTTTTAATATCCCGCCTATTCTGTTTGACCAACCATTTATACGAGCTTGTTCTGTTCGTTACTAGTGTGCAAAATAGAATTTTGAATATTTTCAATAATTGATATTAAAGAGATTCAAAATTAAATTTTGTAAATATACAGAAGCGGCGTTGGGATAGCGAAGGATGGCGTCTAAAACTGAGCAAAATTTTAAGAAACGGGAAAGGTTTGTTAGAAACAAGAGTACTGAACAGTTATGCAATATCAGTCCTATATGGCATCGAATTCTAGACAATGAAGAGACTTGAAGTGTGGTTCTACACAAGGATGCTGAGAATACGGTGAATCGGACATGTGTTTAATAAAGTTTTAGAGAAAAAACAACACATACTTCAAATCAGAATGAGACAGTAGAAATTTCTAGGGCACATAATGAGGAAAGAGGGCTTGGAAAATCTGATACTCACTGGATAGATTGAAGGAAAGAGAGAGAGGAAAACAGCGCATAACCTACCCATCGAGCTGAATTAAATGGATGGTGGAACAAGGTTTAGGAGAAAACAAAAGATAAAATTTGTTAATAGCTACAAAGGACAGGAAATTGTGGACAGTAATGATCGCCTACGTCAGGGGTGGGCAACTCATTCGACCCCGCGGGCCGGATCGTTTTATAATGACGGGTCGCGGGCTGGACGAAGGCCATTAATGAAAAATTAAGGAAAAATTACATATGCAGACCCTTGTCAACCTAAATATTTAAAACCATAACGAAAATAAACATTAAGAAATCAGAAAAACAAAAGAAAATCTAAAATTAAAAAAACACCTAAAAAACATTACTTTTCCTCAAGGAACGTCAAAATACTTCAAAGTGAAAAAAATCAACTGAAGTGAAATGGATGAAATTATGACGTAGATTTGAAACTTATTGAAAATTGTTCCACAAACGAACCACTCACACACACATCAAACAAAACGAATCACATATACCCATACATACAAGTACAAATAGTTGCAAACATATACACTTACGTACGTAC